>PVIH01021324.1:0-30030 GCA_004025045.1 Sigmodon hispidus | reverse complement strand
AGGAATGACGCCAAAGGCAAAATTCTGGCTTGTGCATACACACACACACACACACACACACACACACACACACAATAAATCCATCCATCCATCCATCCATCGATCAACAATATATTTGTTGTATTCTAAGATGATTTAGCTTTTTAGGGAAAACAAACAACAGACTTCAGTGTAGATTCTGGAAACCACTTTGGCGCATACCCAGACCTTGGCGCATGCCCAGACCTCCTGACACTGGCTCACCAGCTCCTCTTGGCACATGCCCAGATGACCTCCTGACATTGGCCCACTAGCTCCTCTTGGCGCATGCCCAGTCCTCCTGACATTGGCCCAGCAGCTCCTCTTGGCGCATGCCCAGGACTCCTGATTAGCTTACTGGTTCCTCCAGTGATTAGGAAGAGGTCTGATTAGGGCGTGTGTCCTGTCTCTGTGCATTGAAAACATGCTCTCGGTTCAGCTCACTCTCCCTTCCACTCAGACCCAGGCCTAAGAACCCAAATGGTTGCTCACTAAATGGTGAATCGGGGTATTTAATACCTGGTCCTTTCCATTCTGGCCTTCTGGCACCTACAAGGTGCCCAGTGAGCTGTTTTCACCAACCACAAATCCAGATCTTTAGGAATTACCACATCAATACCACATTCCCTGAAAGCAGATGGTAGGTATGTTGTGACATTGGGATGGTGACCTCCCTTGCACCCTGACAAGTGCAGCGAGAAGCTCAACCAGAGGTTCCCACATGTGGGGGCTCTCCCCGACATCTGACTATCCACTTCTAGTATCATTTTTCTTCAAATTTTCTTCTTCTTGTTGTTGTATTTTGTTTTGTTGAGACAGGGTCTCATGTAGCCTGGCTAACCTCAACTCACTAAATGGGCAAGGCTGACCCCGAATCTGCTTCTCTCTCTCTCTCTCTCTCTCTCTCTCTCTCTCCTCTCTCTCTCTCTCTTTAAGATTACAGGTGTGGGTCACCAACCCTGTCTTATATGAGCCCAGGGCCATGCATGTGAGGCAGGCTTGGAAAGTGGCATCCTTTACAGACCTGTGATGTTGTCTCTATTCCTGAGCCCCAGCCCTTCAGGACACCGGATTGATCCATGGTTTCTGGAAGCACCTCCTGCAGTTTGAGTTTACACCTGAATGCCCCTCTGACTTGCTCTCTATGAACCCTCATTGTAGTTTCCTTAGTACCATCTCTATTTGCCGATTTTTCTTCTTTTTCTTTTTTTTTTGTTTTCCTTGCTACTTTTATTACTAACTCACTGAATTAGAAGTAAAAATTCTAAAGTTTCATTTTTAAAGTGTGAAATGAAGGTAGTGGAAGACTGAAGACGTAATTTTATTTTTTTAAAAAAAAAAATACATACATTTTACCGCAGTAAAGTTAAGGGAAAATCTCTCTGGCTGAACACTATAATTTTCCTGCAAAGTCAATGCAAGTTTTAAATGAGTTCTTTGGAATTATGTTATAATAAAGCTGAGCCGTTCCTATTACGGGCAAAGTATTAAACTCTGCTCCCGTAATCATTGAGCATGCCCTCTGCACCTTCTTTTCAACGCTGTTATTCTGATAACCAAAGTGATATGCATGTTTGTTGAAGGAAGGTTGGAAAATATTAAAAAATACAGGATTCAAAAGAAAATGGCTCATACACTTTCCACTCACAGACCAGCCACATTTCTATTTTATATCCACACACATAAAAAGACATTCCTAGGATCTTGCCGTATGTACAGAAGACAGGCTGTCTTAAAACCCTGAATGCGTGTGACTGTGGAAGGCTGTTTTGAGTCTGTATCTGCATTCTCTACTTCTAGTCTCAGGAATCTGGACTCAAGCAATTTTGATATCAGGGAACATGTGTTAACCTCATGAAGCAGACCGTGCAGAGCTGGTGTCTGTGACAGATGCCATGAGCAAAAGCAATGTAGGGGAGGAATGGGATCCTTTTGACTTATAGATAATAGTCTCTCAGTGAGGGAAGTCAAGGCAGGAAATGAAATGGGAACAAGTAGAAACCACAGAGGAACTCTATGCTCTGACTGACTCACAGACTCATGCTTATTTAGCTTTCTTATACAGTTAAGGACCACCTACCAAGAGGATTATACCGCCTACAGTGGGCTGGACCATTCTGTGTCAGTAACAACCAGCCTGGTGTGGGCAGGGCACCAATCATGACTCCTTTTTCAAATGACCCTGGGCTGTGTCAAGCTGACAGTTGAAGCTAAGGAGAACAGGTGGAGTAGGTTGCAAGATGAATGATTCTGTGGGCTGGAGAGAGGGGTCAGCCTGTACAATGCTTATCATGAGAACGTGAGGACCTGAGTCCAGTGCCCCAAACCACATTTTAAAACAAACAAACAAAGTAAAAACAGAACCCAGTTTGGTGCTTGCTTATAATCCCAGCACTGGTGAGGTAGAAACAGGAGGATCCCTGGGACTTGCTGATCAGCCAGCTTAGCCTGATCAGTTAGCTGCAGATCAGTAATAGAACCCATCTCATAAAAACAAGGTAAATGGTGCCAAAGGAATAGCATTCAGGTGTCACCTGGCCTCCACACATTATACACATCCATTTGCATCTACAATTGCATGTGTACCAGCAATATACATATACACACACACCAACCTCAAAACCTTCTATTCTTTCTCTCCTGCCCCCTGAAATCATCAGCTTAATGCTATACCTGTGTTTCCCAATAGCCATAAAAAAATGCCACTGTGAGTACCTGGGGCCCTCAGCCTGGGCACTGGGAAATGCAGGTACTTCTGGAAGCTGAGCTACTGGACAAAACCAGGAGCTGCTCACTGTGGCCCACTGTCTTAAAAACTTATTAAAGTCCCACAGCACGTGGCTGGGCTTATGGCTCAGTTGGTTGAGTGCTTCCTGTCCAAGCACAAGAACCAAGTTCAGTTCCCAGAACCCATCTTGAAATCTAAGCAAGACATGCAGGTCTGTAGTTACAGTACTGTGAGGCACAGACAGGTTGATCCTTGGGATTTTCTGCCAGCTGGTCTAGCTGAACTGGTGAGCTCCAGCCAGGTTCAGTGAGAGATCCTGTCTCCACCCAACATCATCAACCTCTGACTCCACATGAGCAAGTACAGATGTGTGTGTGTGTGCACCCTTTGTGCTCACACACATACCCCCCACACACATATACTTACAGCAACACACACAACATCACACACATATACAGGTGCACATCTATTATGGCAGACATCAGGACATAGTGTTGTCTTAGATGTTTGTAGATATTTTACTTTTATTTCACAAGTTAGTTTCTTTTGTATGAATCCTCCACATGGAAATATTTTACAGAGGGAGAAAAAAATAGCCTTCTTTGGAATTGATTCTTCTTTTAAAATGTCATTTTTGAGGCTGTCTTTTTAAACAATACATTTTTCTTTAAATTTTAGTCTTGAAAATGTACAGAAATCAAAAACTAAAGGAAATGAGCTTTAAAATAAAAAGCCTTAATAGATATAAAACTTACCAATTTTATTGTTTATGTACTTTTTAATTTTCAGTAGCCTTGAAATACTGTGGTAAATAATATAGAGAATTAATGAGCATTTAAAAATGACTAATTCTGAGAAATAATAGGCATATTTAAGATGAGTATGCTAAAAATCAGATGTGAAAGCAAAAGTTATATATTCAATTTTAAATTATACTATTAAATGTATAACTTCATCTGTTGTAAATATTCATATTTAATTTTAGGTGCCAGTGTAACATATACTAAAATAAAATGGAACAATTTCTATGCTTCTATAAAAGAACCTATAAAGCAGTCATAAATAATTATAGTAAAACTCTTTTTGAAATATTTTTATGGGACGAAAAATTGAAAACTTCCTAATAGGGAAATTTTCTTAAATGAGACATGAAATAAGTTAGCCATAGAGACCTAAAATGTAATACCCTCTGTGAGAGCCTAGTGAACAGACATTCCTTAAGATAATTTTATACAATGTAGAAAAACCAGGTTTCGGGGGGGGGGGGGAAGCTCTCCACATGGTAATAGGAGGGAAAGGTGATTATTACCTTTGATTCCTTGGGAGAGATGACTGCCTTTCTGGCTGTGGAAAGGCTCTGCAGGTCAGGGAACAGACACTCAGGACCCTTCTCTGAGGAGCACTCTGTGGGGTTTGGAAAGAAGACAGGGTGGGTTCATATTGTGTAGCAGGGCCTGACTTGTAAGGCAGAGAGCATGTTATTCATATTTACTCTGTGTGTGTGTGTGCATGTGTAGATGCATGTATGCATGCATGTGTGTGTTAGTGTGTGTGTATTTGTGTGTATATAGACCTGTGCATGCATGCATATGTGTGTTAGTGTGTATATTAGTGTGTGTGTGGGGTGCATGCATGAGTGCATATGTGTGTTAGTGTGTATGTGCAGATATATAAGTACATGCAGGAAGGTGTGTGTTAGTGTATATATTAGTATACGTGTAGATGCATGTGTGTGTGCATGCATGTGTCTACACACGCATGCATATGTGTACGTGTAGGTGTATGTGTGTATGCAAGTGTGTGTTAGTGTGTACGTATTTGTGTGTAGACGAGCGTATGCATTGCATGCATATTTACATGCATGAATGCATATGTGTGAAAACACGTGGTTGCATATGTGCATGTTAGTGTGTGTGTATTAATATGTGTGTCTGTATGTGACTGCATGTAGAATTCAGAGATCAAATTTGGGAGTCTGTTTTCTGAGATAGAGCCTCTCAGTGGGACCTGAACTAAGTAGGCAGACTGGGCAGTAAGCGCCTAGCCTTCTACATGGGTGCTGAAGACTCATCTCAGGTCTTCATACTTGAACAAGAGACACTTAACACATGGGGCCTTCTCCCTAGCTCCATGTTTGCATTAAAATAATCAAACAAATCTCACCTTCCCATTGATACTTCAAAGGAGCCAGAGGGCGACAGACTAACAGCACGAAGGACACGGGGCTTCCTGTAAGAAGAGGCCTGGGTCTGTGGGTGTCATAACTTCACTGGCTTCCTCCTTTCTAGATAAAGATCACAGTGAGAAGCCTTTATATGATCTTATAGTCAGTGTTAGTTGCCCACTTGACAGATTTGAGAATCTTAGAAGAAGGGCCTCTGGACATGCTGTGGGGTTGTCTTTACTGCACTGACTGAGATAGAAGAACCCTTCCTTCTATCTCAGGGTGGCAGGGTTCCCTGGCTGAGATCCTGGGCTCTATAGGTGAGGAAAGGGTGCTGAATAGCACTATGCATTCACCTCACTCTGCTTCCCAATGTGGGTGACCAGCTGCTTCAGCCTCCCGCCACCTTGACCTCCCTGCCATGATGGACTTGACCTTTGAACTGTGAGCCAGAATAAGCCCATTGTTCTTTAAGTTACCTATGTCAGAACATGTTATCACAGCAACAGGGAAGGAAACTAAGACAGATGTGATCTGGAAGAACACACCTCTATGGAAAAGGCCTTGTTTTGCTTCTGACAGCAAAGTTTTGCTTCTGACAGCAAACTGCTCTGTGACCTTAGCAGGCAGGCAAGGCTCAAAGAAAGAGTGGGTGGCTCACGTGTACCTCAGAGTTCTTTCCCGATGAAACTGGGATGTCCAGAGAGGACGTAGTCATTAGTTCAAGCGCCTCCAACCTTCATGCCAACATAGGTATGAATGTGGCCCGACACAAAGTCATAAACATAGTTAAAATATTTTTAAACTGTTTTTTATAACTCAGTTACACAGTTTCCAAGTATAAATTTTGTAGATGATAATGTGTCCAAGTGTCAAAAGTTAGACATGCGCTGTTGTTTTAACTGTTCCTCTGTACAACTAGATGGGAGAGCACGGGAAGGAGCGTGCCCTCCGGAGCCAGCAAAGATGGGGTGGGCATCTTAAATGGAAACAGTCAGCACTGCAGCCAGTGGTACCTCTCCTCCTGTCCATCAGACATATGACACCCCAGCCAGGTTCCGGGGTGGCAAAGGGCACACTAGAGTCACCAGCCACAGATGAGTTGGTGGTCCAGCTATCTACTGAGGATGAACAAGAGACTGCTCCCTGGAACTCCTACCAGGTCGTCTCTTAGATTCTCAGGACCCTCTGTGTTAGTCCCTGTAGGTATATATCACCTTCCGTATAGTCAAGAGTTAGCTCAGAAGTAGAGCTCCTGAGATGGCAGAGTGTTGCCCTGCCAAGAAGGCTCAGCCACAGCTAGGCTCAGTGTTGCTTTTGTCTATTTATTCTTTATTTTTATTTTTTGGGAGGTTCAGCAGGTATAGTGTGCAGGTATATGAACATCCCTGAGAAGACCAGAGGTCAGCTTCAGCTATCACTCCTCAGGCTCTATTCCTTCCTGTATTTTGAGACAAAGTCTCTCCCTGGCCTGACACCGAGTAGGGTAGGCTGGTGTCTTGTTTACTTTTTTATTCCTGTGACAAGACACTATGACAAAGGTGACTTTAAAAGAAAGAGTTTAATTGGGGGGCCTGCTGACAGTTTTAGACATGACTGTCACGCCAGGGGCTGAGGGGATTGGTGTCAGGCATGGAGACAATACCACAGAGGGAAAGAGGGGGTGGCCAACTGAAAATGCTGTGAACTTTTGAACTCTCAAAACCTACCCCCAGTGACACACCTTCTCCAACAAGGGCACACCTCCTGATCCTTCCCAAACAGTTCCACTAGCTGGGGACCAGGCATTCAAACTTATGAGCCTCTGAAGATCATTCTCATTCAAACCCCACAGATGAATGGCCAGTAAGCCCCAAGGGTCCGCTCATCTCTGCCTCCGCCATGCTGGGATTACAAGCATGACATCACTGCCAGCTTTTCACATGGCTCCTGGGAGCTGAACTCAGGCCCTCATGCTTTCAAGACAAGTACTTTAGTGATTAAGCTATCTCCCCAGCCCATGTTTGTGTCTTTATTACTATGTAGTTGACCTGATAAGTTAATTCTTTGTTACATTTCCCTAAGTGGCCATGACACTGTGTCTTGTCTCTGAAACAGAGCCATCACATTGGAGAATCAGCTGGTGATCCTTGCTACAAAAGCGAGCGATGCCGGAGCTTACTACGTGCAGGCTGTGAACGAGAGGAATGGAGAGAACAAGACAAGCCCATTCATTCACCTGAGCATAGCACGTGAGTTTTAAAAATCCAGCTGATGGTTCTGAAGAAGAATCTTGCTGTAATTAATGACTACTGTGTGGCGGGACACTGCTCAATGCATCTTCTTTCTCGGGTGTGGCTTATGGATAAATATTAATCCATTGTTGATAGTTCGAAGGGCTCTGGAGTGATCGTTTCCTTTGAATGATTTGCAGACAATAGGAATTGTATGGTTTTAACCCAAGTTCTTATGTGTTTGGCGGACTTAAAGAAAAGTTTGTTCTTTCTGTCCGTTGCCAATATGATTGTTTTAACAACTTCAGATTGTACCTATGGGTCTTTTTGAGACCAAGATGTAGGTTATAGTGTGTTAACCTAAGAATGACATTCTTGACAAAAAGAAAATACACATATACACATATGCATATAAATTAGCAATATTTGGGTCCAGCATCAGTGGATAAATAGGCTTGAAGCCTGATAACCTAAGTTCCTAAAAATCAATCCCCAGGCTCATGTGATAGAAGGAAAGTAATGATGTCCAGAAGTTACACACACACCCATACACACCATGGCATAAAATTTTACAATGTAACAGATTTGTAAAAGGTAAGTCTAGTAGCCAAAGCTTGTCATCCCCCCATTCAGGGGTCTGAGGCAGAACTACAAGTTCTATTGAGACACTAATCTAACTCAGACTTTTTAGAGTCATTATGTCAAAAATTTTAATGGCAGTGTCTCAGCATTATCTATTGCTCAAAAAAAAAAAAAAAGTTTATTTGGTACACAGCATTTTACCCACATTTATTGCAGGCCAGAAGAGGGCATCAGATCTCATCACAGATGGTTGTGAGCCACCATATGGTTGCTGGGAATTGAACTCAGGACCTCTGGAAGAGCAGTCAGTGCTCTTAACCTCTGAGCCATCTCTCCAGGCCCTTGTTTCTCATTCTTTACTCAACTAAAGATACACAACTTGCAGTTATAGATTCAATTTATTTAGGGAAATTTTAGTTTGAAAAAAAACTTTAAATATTTGGACTTTGAAATTTTACTAGCAAAAGTTAATTTTGAAGAATGGGAAAAATGACCCCAAGTATGAACTGTAAGCTATACCAACTTCCAACATACATGTCAGAGGTATATCCTCACATGTCGGCAGTGTCTCCTTTCATGATATGAAACACTCAAGAAAATGCCAATGGAGAACAGTCTTGGAAGGTGAATTTCAGAGTGTTATCCTAGCACACAGGTGTATGATATCTGTGGATTTCATGTTCCTGGCACATGAGTGTAGATCTGTGGATTTCATCTGCCTGAATACACTTGGAGGCTTACAGGAAGTGGTTTTCTGTTTATGATTTTTGAAATGTAGTATTTGTTTTGCCTGCTTTGCAAGAAAGGACAGAATGCACAGGGCAATGTCTACTAGGTATTGGATGCTGGCTTTGGGGGATTGAGGGAGTGTGTCCTCACATGCCTATTGCATCCTGACAGGTGATCTATGTGGCTCTGATTCTATAATCAGCTCTTTTAATTCTTAAATGAGTGTGTGTGTGTGTATGAGAGAGAGAGAGACAGAGAGACAGAGAGAGACAGACAGAGAGACAAAGAGAGAGAGAGAGAGAGAGAAGCCTTGTCATAGTCCAGCTTTTTACTTGGGTACTAGAATTTGGAGTTCAAATCCCCCTGATTTTTCAGAAAGCACTGTTACCCATTGAGCTATCTCTCTAACCACTTCCTCATTTTTAAGGCAGGTTCTCTCACTCACTGATTCAGTTAGACTTGAGAAATAGTTGCTGATCCTCAGGGATCTGCATGTTCCCACCTACACAGCACTGTGCATTATAGATCCTGGTTTTGTGCCCAAACTTTAAATGTGGGTTTTGAGTGATAGAATTAAGGGCCTTATGCTTGTCCAACAAGCCCTTTACTGACAGAGTCATTCCTCCAGCCCCTTAGAGCCTTCTTAATTCTGAGGACCAAGTTCTCCTCCCCAGCTCATGTACCAGGCAGACTGAGGATTACACGGGCCTTTTAATGTGCACTGATCAGATGGTGCATCACAGCTTCCCATCTGTGATACTCAGCAATTGAAAGAACTGCCTTTGTGAAGAGCCTGAGGAGAAGTGAGCATGACTGACCAAGGGACAGAGATTGTATGACCAAGGAGCTCATGATTATTGTTAATGATTGCCAAGGTTTATAGCCAGAGGCATTTATTCTGTTCAGCAAATCTGATTTAGCACTTGATTGTGATATAAATAGGGTAATGATGGTCAAAGAGAGTAGCTTTCTGGTTCAGAAACAAAGAAATCAGCCTTAACCTGGTAGAAGAAATGTGGAAATGATTTCTCAAGAAATTCGAGTTCACATAATACTTCTATTCCAGATCTATAACATGGTTAGCACACTGGCATCCGATGGTAGAGAATAGAACTCATGCAGTGTATTTTCAAAGTCTCTTCTTAATGTAATACCGTGGTGGTAGATAATTTGAATATGTAAAAATTTTTGCAATAATTTCAGCTCTACTCCAACCAAAACATATATAAGAAGCCACTCATAAATATTATAATTAACCAACTCATATCTCATTGCCTTGTAAAATATTTTTTCATTGGCATCAGGTAAGACACTTAAAGTTGAGCTAAATGAGATTGGTACAGAAGACTTACATTGTGTAAGGTAAAACCCTGCACTCGGTTCCATTATGTAGTCTTCACTTTTTATCAAAACCAGATATGATGTGTGAAGGGAGGAGGTGGAAGAACCAATCTTATTTTAATTCTTAGGCAAACTTCCCCTGACACATCAGACTTAGCTAAATGTTAAATGGGACCAATTATGCATTTTCCCAGTGGAAGTTCTATTTGGAAAAACTCTGAATATCAGAGCCTTGATAAATCTACAAACTCCTAAAAAATGTGTGCTTAAATGTGGCTGCCGGCGTGTTGCATGGTACCATATAGGTGAGATACATTTTAAGATGGGCATGTAGCATCCCATGAGGCCTTGGAGCATGGTAGACCCATCATCCTCTTGGATCCTTCATGGAACAAGGCATTCTCAAGAGCCATTCACATTCTTTTTCAATTTGGGGGCATTATAGCCTGTGTTCCAAGCAAAGTTCAGCCCTCTATTCTCAATATGACATTTAGGAGAATCTTGTTAATTGTGGAAAGCAGAAAAAGGATATTTATCCAATATGACCACATTGGGAAGAGGGATAAAGCCATCCCATCTCTCTCTTCAAGTCCACCTCTGGGGAGTCCTGAAGTGAGAATTGATGTAATAGAGGGGCCAAGGATATACACATCTAAGCAGTCCTGGTCCAGGTTCCCACCCCCACTGTTGACCCATCATTGCTTGAGCTTCAGTCTCATACTGTGAAGTGTTCTTACAAGAACTGTACAATCTCTTTCTGGAGTCGAGCTCCAGCTCTGTCTCTGCCTTCATCTCTGCAAGGCTCCTTACAGCAGTGCAGCAAAGGTGTGCTGTGTCTACAGCCTCAGATGTCTGGTTTGTATTTTTTTTTTTTTTTTTGAGGTAAGCTTTTGTGTGAACATGCAGGAGAAGGTTTTAAAAACCAAAAAGCCAGCCAGTGTTCCAGAAGAATCCAAAGGTATTTCAGCCAATTAACATTTAGTGAATATAGATGTGCCCCCTCCTTCCTCCCCTCTGTTTTTGTCTAGAGAATGAAGTAAGGGACCTTAATGTAGTAGCTATGGTCAACTTGGTTCAGGGCTGGGAATTAAACTCTGGGTGGATCACCCACAGTTAGTTAAAAAATGAGGTGCCAGCAATGGTTTCATCTACCCTTCCCTAGGAATAGAAGAAGGAACAGAGCTAACCTTGTCTCTGAATCTAAATAAACAGTGTGTTGTTATCGGCTAACAGAAGTTTCCAGAACTTGTGTGTGTGTGTGTGTGTGTGTGTGTGTGTGTGTGTGTGAGACAGACACAGAGAGACAGACACAGAGAGACACAGAGAGAGAGAGACAGAGAGAGAGAGATGTGTACATCCATAACTGGTGTCTTCCTGGGGTTTCTAAACTGAACTGTGAATGAGTGACTAACTTGGCTTGCTGGCCAGCAGGTTCTATGAATCTGCTTGTCCATCTGCCTAGCCCTGGAATTATAGACATTATATTCATGGTGGCATGAGTTTTTATATGGCTTCTGGAGGATCTGAACCTAGATCTTCATGCTTGCAAGGCAAGTATTTTACCAACTGAATCATCTCCCAAAGCACAGTGGCTGCTCTTGAAACTTGTGGGAAGCAAAAGATAACTGTGTATAGGTAAAAATAAGCTTAAAATGCATGGAGTGTTAGAGCTAAAACATGGTCCCCTAATGGGGCCGCACGCTTTGCCATGCCTATTTAGTGGATGGCATTATTAGGTATCAATGTTTCTTTCCTTGTATGTGGCTAGGAAGATAGTGTGGTATGGACTGTGCAGGTATTCCAGTCTTGAAGGAAAGAATCTGGTCACTACATCCAGGCTCCCAGAGCAGCTTTGCTGCCTCACTGGGGGAGGCTTGCTTTGACCTAAGCCACCAGATATTAAGGACATGGGTAGCATGGGGAAGCATTCCACATGAATCTTTTATAGTTAACTTCCAAAGCTCAGGTGCATACCCCTAAAAAGAACGGACAGAACTTGCCTGGGAATAGACATTTTTATTTGCAGTTAGACCCAGGCAAGCTTTATAAACCTGTCAGCCTGCTTTGCCCTTTAGTTTTGAAAAGTTTACATCGGGTTAACTTCTGCGGATTGGCTCTTTCTTCCACGATGAGTTAATATGTGAATGGGAGTTTCTTCTTCTTAAAAAAAAAAAAAAGCCTACAGTTAGGAGATAGGATGGGTTCTGATTAATCAATCATTGTTTAAAAGCCGTCGTCCATACTTTAGACACATCATCACTTCTGACCCAATATTCAAAATGTCCAGTGTAATGAGATTCTCCGTGAGGGATGAAGCTTAGATTAAAACAGAAATGACTGCCTCTATCCCAGCTTTCTCACCTCTTTCATTTTAATGTCTGCTCTTCAAACAACATTTCCAGATAGGCTATCATTTTAGCTGATCCTCCTTGAGGCTGACAAACCCGGCTTTTAATTCTGAAGTCCACTTAACATTCTTTTGTCCTCTATCATGCTAATTTAACTGCAGCCCTCATAGATGGTTAGTAGTTGAAAGCAGGTCCCTGAGAATAATGTCTTTGCACAGTCATCCAAGAGAACTGCCCTGTAAAACACAGCTTTTTGTGTGCCTGGGTGAAATCCTATCTTATTTTCCTCATGCTTTTAATAGTAAAAGGATGAAAGGCAGCAGGTGTAAGCCTTTGAATGGACTCTGGCATGGGTTGGCTCCCTAAAGCGATAGGAAGCATTTGAAAATAGTCTCCATGTGGAGACGTTGGGTCTTCTATTCTGGTTGAGCCACAACTTCGTTGCCTCTCTGAGGGCTCATGATGCCTCGCTACCAGAATTCTCAGCTCCATAAGCAGGAAGTGTTCTGTATTCTAAGGTCAGGAGTGTAACCATATAGCTAGGTAGGTTCCTCACTCACTCCACCTAGCAATGCTGACCCACTTTCTGGCAGACACTAGGAGGCAGAACAAAGACTCACCCTCATAGTGGGCAAAGCCAAGTCTGAGACTTGGTCTCCAGAGCCCTTTTATAGACCTTCTATTGAGGAAGAAGCCATCGTGGAGCTGGAGGGATGACTCGGAATTTAAGAACAGGTACTGCCCTCATACTGGATCTGAGTTCTGTTTGGGTACCCATGTCTGACAGTTTACAACTGCCTGTTAACTCCAGCTCTAGGGGATCCAGTGCCCTCTGTGGCCTCCACATGCCACTGCACTCACTTACACATACTACATGCAGACACACAAACATACACATACTTGAAAAGAAAGTAAAGTCAAGGAGAAAGAAGCAGTCCTGAGTGCTGAGGATGTAGCTTAGTTGGGACTGTGCTTACCCAACATGCACACAGACAAAGCCCCAGATTTGATCCCCAGTACCATAAAGACTGGCCTTGGTAGTAAAATGCCTGTGATCTCAGTGCTCAGAAGGTAGAGGCAAAAGGATCAGATGCTCAAGGTCATCCTCAGCTACATAGTGAGTTCAAGGCCTGCCCAGATGGCATAAGACCATAGGAGAAAAGAAAGAAGCCCTGGGCATCTGCCCCTACTATAGGAATTCTTATTTAATCGCTAGCTGCAGCATTCACTAAGGTAAAGGAAACAAAGTGTCTTGGGTATCGTGCTGGTTGTGGAATCTTCACTCTGACCCAGTTCTCTTGGCATCTTCCTTACGGCAGCTTTATTCCATCTTCATGTCTCATCATGAGGCAGTAAATGGAAGCCTTTAACTTACCTTGATACTATTTAATTGTTTGTCCAAATGCTTACGGCCTGTGGTTATTCCCTGTGAATATGGCCTCCAAGTTCAGCACGGCCTCTGTGCTAGCATCCTGAATACCCCCAAAGCTGTGATTTCTCTCCAGGAATACTTTGATATCCACTATCCATGCTGTGAGAATTTATTCAGTCAAAACAAAACATCCAAGTCCACAAATCTTTTCAGCAAAGGTAAAACTATAGCCTATTGCAAACTCCCAGAAGCACACACACACACACACACACTTGTGAGGACACCCTGTCCACTTGCTTGTCACGTGGTCCCTTGAGAGAGCTTGCATACAGAGTTTGACTTCAGGTTACTTAACTAAAGGATGCAGTCTGTGTGGTCATTACTGTTAGAACACAGTATTCTGCTTATGTTGTCAGCTAAAATGTAAGTTAAAATAACAACCTAAATATCTTGTTCCTGAACAACACATGGCACAGGAGGGTGGGTGGTGAGTGGGTGGGTACACAGACAGTTGGATAGTGAGTGGGTAGATGGATAGATAAATGCATAGGTAGATACTTGAATGGATGGATGATGAGTAGGTAGGAGGGTAGACAGATGAGGGGATAAATGGATGAAGAGTTGATAAATGAATAGGTTGGGTAGATGGATGGATAGATGAATGGGTGGATGGACAGACAGATGGATGAATTGGTGAAGTTAAAATAAGAGGATAAGCAATGATACTCACTAACACTTCAATGTCAACAAAAAGACCATGAGTGCTAGGGCTATAGCTCAGTGGTAGGACACTTTCCTAGCATGTATGATGCCCTAAATTCAAATCCTAGCCCTACCCATGGTAGGACCACACCACCTAATACCTGTCAAATAGCCACCACCACCAAAGAAATAAAGGTTAAAAATAAACTTCAGGTTTCATTGACAATACTTTAGGACTTGGGAACTTGGCTCAGTTGGTAAAGTGCCTGTCAGGCAAGCTTGAGGGTGTGAGTTTAGATCCCTAGCATCCCATAAAAACTGAGTTTGGGAGCAGGGGAACATGTCTGCATAATCCCAGTGCTAGGGAGATGGAGGCAGGAGAATCACTATTGTTCTCTGGTTTACTAATCCAGCTGAATCGGTGAGCTCTAGACCAATGGGAGACCCTGCTTCAAATAACATGCTAGACATGTCTCCTGATGATGCCTGAAGCTGACCTCTGACCTCCACAAGCAAAAACACATGAGCATGCACACACACACCAATGGGAAGAGCATTACACATTCTTTGCTGCTGAGCCAGATCCCCAGTCCCTGTGATGCACTTTATGATTGAAAGTTAGAAATAAGCATGTCAGTAACTCAAGGTGAGAGAAGAAAGAGGTGGAAGAAATTTGGTTCGCTTTTTATCTTTTTTTTTTTTTTCCTTTTCTTCCTAAGACCATATGATCACAGGGTGACATTTAAAGTCATGTACATACTACTTCAATGAGTATGATGAACAATCAATAAAATACTTTGCATCGGTAAATATAACAAATTAGGACAGAAGTGTGGAAAGAAAAGGATGGAAATATCAGCTCCAGAAGGTAATCGAGCGTGATGTAAAATCCCCACACAGAATAGAACATGGACTATGTGCTTTAAAATGGCTGGTGCATGTGTGACATCTTTAAACATGGCCCATCAAATATTTAGATTCCATTGAATACACAGAAAAGTGTGGAAAGAGTCTGATTTTATTAAAATATGCCAGCATGCTAAAACACACTGAAAATTAAATTTGCGTTCTTTTACATTTTATGACAAGAAATTTTAGATGTCAACCTAAAATGTAGAAAAGATACACGCATGGTTTTACAGACTGATCTCTCAGGTGATCAAAAAGTAAAATATTGTTTTGGGGTGGCTGCAGATTTGATGATAAAGAAGTACATGGTTAAATGGTTCTACAGGTGCTTGGTTAAAAAAAAAAAGGCAAGGTCTCCCGTGAGCACCAGATAGATAAGTTCTCATGTACATTCTTCCCCTGATTTCTCATTGACTCCTCTGGAGTCCATGGTCAACTCCATCTCACAGGCTAGAAGACCAAGACTTTGAGAGTAGAGCTTGGGATCCAGTTCACATGCTTATCCACACAGTCACAGATACTGGCCCATCCCAAGACCACAGATAGTATTTATCAATACAGTTCTGTTGCTGTGAAGAGACCCATGGCCACGGCAACTCTTATAAAGGAAAGCATTTAGTTGGGGCTTGTGTTTTCAAGGGTGTAGCCCATTGTCATCATGGCAGAGAGCATGGCAGCATGCAGGCAAAAAGGGTGTTAGTGAGGTAGCTGAGAGATCTACATCTGGATTGGCAGATAGCTGGAAGAGCAAGAGACACTGGGCCTGGCTTGAGCATTTAAAACCTCAAAGCCCACCCCCAGTGACACACTTCCTTCAGCAAAGCCACACCTACTCCAACAAGGCCACACCTACTCCAACAAAGCCACACCTCCTAATGCCTGTCAAGTAGCCCCATTCCCTAATGACCCAGCATTCAGATATATGAGCCATTTCTATTCAAACCACAGACTACCACACTGACGGACCACAAGGTCATTTACCCAGGTATAAGATCAATGACCTAGCCTCATCATGATCACTGGCCCAATCACAAAATTGTTGACACAGTCACAAAGTTACTGACGCAGTCAATGGGAAGCTGAAGACTAAGACAAAGTCTATGTGACTCCTCCCCACAATATAGTGACTCATATTAAGGAGACTATAGATGTCTTGGGTCATGAGACAAAAATGGGGAGCACTACCTGCTTAACTTTCCACTGAGGATTCTCTGAAAACCTCACTCCTCCTGAACCCTTGAGAGCCTGGGATTGTCTCATAAAGGAGGAAGCTGGGTCTATGGGACAGCAGTGTTCTACCTATGCATACTCAATTGTGATGTTAATCTGGCGCCCTGGAGAACCATAGCAAAGTGCATTTGAGCGGACAGCAAACATAAGTAAGACTTAGGGATGAAGTGGATGTGATACTAGAGGCAAACTCACGAACTCTGTGTGTGTGTGTGTGTGTGTGTGTGTGTGTGTGTGTGTGTGTGTGTACATTCCTGCACCTGTTCATGTGGGGGCCAGAGTTGACACTGGATGTCTTTTTTGATCCCTCTCCACCCCTATGTAAGCCAGAGGTCTTCAACTAAACCTTGAGCTCATCAATTCCCCTAGATTGTCTGGCCAACAAGCATCAGGGTTATTTCATCCCCACCTCCCTAGCATTGGGATTCCAGACACACATTGCCATGTGTGGCCTTTATGTGGGTCAAACTCCAGTCTTTGTCCTTTTGAGGCAAACCGTGCGGTGGCTATTATTGGTGATGGTGCCTTTAATACAATGGAGAATATAAAGAAAGATGCACTCGGTCCTACAGATTTCTAAGAAGGATGTTCATGGTGTTCCTAGTTCCCAGCAAGGACACTCAACTCATGCATCTTTCCCAGTGAGTTGTGCTCAGTAGAATTGCTCACCAAGCTGACCTGCCCAGTTGGAGTCAGTAAATAGCCCATAAGTATTCATTTACTTCTGCCAATTACGAGCTGAGTATTTAAGGGCACAGATTACCATCTGGTGCTGATTTGCCTAATCAGATTTTTCACAAACTCCTCCACAAAGCTCAGCTTTAATAACTCCTGCAAACCTTCTTCCCTCTGCCCTCTTGTTAAGTGCACCAATTTAAATGATCATACAGATATGTCAGCGTGGGAGTCTGCTAATGGTGCCAGTTTTAGGGATGGAACTTGAAGTCGCCCTAATAGTATTTACCCTTGACTCTGGGGTCTGACTTTTTAAAAACTTGTCTGAAGTTAGCCGACAGGGGCCTTAAGTTAATTCCATTGTAGACTTGACATATAAAGGAATGGTATTTCAAAATGTATACTATATGAAAGGACTCCGAACCCACACTGCCCGCTCCCATCCATCGCATGCTGTAGACCCTATTGCTTCATCACCTCCATTACCATTGAGAAGAGACAGGAAATTTGGGGGACTCAGGATATGCTCAGCACTTAAAAGAATGTGCTACTCCTTTAGAGAACCTGACTTTGGTTCCCAGCAGCTAGGTCAGGTGACCCCCAACTGCCTATAACTCCAGCTCTGAGGGAATCTAATACCCTCTTACAGCTTCCATGGGCATGTGCATAATTGTGCTGCACATAGAATCATGCAGTTTATATGTGTATTTATTAATAAAAAATTGGAATAAATCTTTAAAAACATATGGGCGTTTTAAGGGGATACACAGAAAGGGTCTGGGAAGTTGAGTGTTAATACAGTTGTTCTCTTGACTCTAGCATGGCCTCATTACATGCCTTCTCCTGGGAATTCCTAACTGAAGTCAGTTGTGGTAGCTGCCCAAGTAGGGACCACGGAGCAAGCAGTTAGTCATAACTGTGCTTTTCCTGGGAAAACTATATGTACTCAATAGTCAAATACAAGTAGGAATCCTGGTTAGTTCCCTAGTTCCCTGGTATGGGAATTTTAGTAGGTTTGTGTGTATGTGTATATGTATGTGGTGTGTGGTATGTGTATGTATGTGTGTGTGTGTGGTGTAGTGTGGTGTGTGTGTGTGTTACTCAATCATCCCTTCTTATGAATGAGTTTGGTGTCCCGAGGCTACTAATTAAGAAACACCTGCCAGTACTTTTCATACTTGGGAATTTTGAGGTTTGGTAAATTCAGATTGATTTACTGGACTAAATTGTCTTTTAACACCTCATCTTTCAGAAAAGCAGGAACAAGTGATTTTCTGAAGGATGCATGGAGTAGAACCAATCGCTTTAGTAACAGTGTGGTGTTTGTGTCGAGGGCACATGTGTTACTGTTCTTATTGCTGACATAGAATACTGGACAAAAGTGCTTTATGGGAGGGGGCTCTGTTTTGATTGACAACTCAGAGTGTAGTGCATCATGACAGGGAAAGGGTGGTGACAAGGGCTTGAGGCAGCTGGTCACACGGCATCAGCAGGCCAGAGGCAGAGATACAATGATGGGTCTCAGCTCTCAGTCTCCTTTTTTTATTATTATTATTTTATTTTATTTTATTTTATTTATTTTTTATTTTTTTAAAAAACTTTATTTATTTATTTATTTATTTATTTATTTATTTGCCTTGGTGTTTGCCTGGAACTGGAACTACAGACAGTTGTTAGCTGCCATGTGGGTGCTGGGAATTGAACCCGGGTCCTCTGGAAGAGCAGACGGTGCTCTTAACCACTGAGCCATCTCTCCAGCCCCCTCAGTCTCCTTTTTATGTAGTCCAGGATCATAGGCCATAGAATGGAGCCACTCATATCTAGGGTGGATCGCCCTACCTCAGTGAGCACAATCTAGATAACCCCTCATAGACCATAGACATGCTCAGAAGTTTGTTTCCTGGGTAAATCCAGATCTTGTCAAGTTGATACTCAATATTTTTGCCAAAAGGGTGAGGAGTGTGAGACAGGGTCTCTCATGGTATTCCAGAACTCATTTTGTAAACAAGCCTGGCTTCAAACTCATAGATCATCCTATCTCTGCCTCCCAAGTACTGGGGTTAAAGGTGTGCAACATCCATCATCCCAGGCTGGACACTAAGTATTAACCATTGCAGTATTCTGTCTCACTTGTTAACTCTAGCTTCTAACACATACATAAGGACAGGAAATGTGATTTGTCCCACAGTTTAATAAATCACACTGTGGTAATAGTAAAAAGAGCTACTTACTGAATGTCTACTGTGTATGCACTATGCAAATATTATGCTCCATTAAAAACATTGCCACCCATCCCCATGAATCTCCACTGGGGGAGAGGGGACAAAAATGACAAGGTCAGTGTGGTTCTGACTTTACAGGTGCGGAAGCAAATCAAGGGAATAAATAACTAGCATGGACCTGTGCAGTGCACTTGGAAGTGTAGTCTTGAACTCAGGTCCGTCTTTATCCAAAGATACTTTCAGTATTTTACTCATTTGTGATGCAGAATTGCATTCGCCTTCAGGAGTCATGGTGGAATGTCTGAGCTGGCCCCCGCTTTAGCACATGCTGCCTAACGTTGGTCACCTCTTTGTGGCAGTCAGTTTGCACCTTTACTGCTCACTCATAATGTTTTATGACTGATCACTGTAAATGACTCTCTTTGGGCCCTTATAGATGACAATTACTGCAGGTAATTAAAGCTGAAGATCTTTCCAGTGTGACTGAGGACACTAAATCAAACTTCAGGAAAATCAGGCGAAGTGTCTGTTACAGAGAATAGCTGTTTCTCGATTTTCTGAAGTCTGTTTCCAAAGCCAAAGCCAGCATGGAACCCTCACTTTCCCGGGAATGTTCTGCATGTGAGATGGACACAAGTGGGATCTGTGTTAAATGAACAGAAGTGAGATCTATGTTAAAAATAATAAGGGCAGATGTAGCCTGTGTGTTCTAATTAGCCGTCTTCTTCTGCAGTGGTTCCTGTCGCCTCTGTTACCTCAGGTCATTATGCTGCCTGGGCCTTCTTACCTTACACGGTCCTCAGGAATAGATTCTTACCACTAATCAGTTCCCAGCTCCTCCTGCTTCACATGCCTCCGTTCATCAGAGGTGGGCAGAGGAGGGAACATTAGACCCGTGACCCAGCTCTCCGTGTACTCTGATCTTTGTCTAGACAGATCTGACAGGGGAACCAGGAATGTTGGCTCAAGAAACTATTAGTTGGTGTCACTTTATAGAACGTAAAAATGTGAGCTGGGTTTTGTCTGATTCACCTGACTCATGAGTCTCAGTGACCATTCAGAGAGTCAGAGATCTGTAATGGTGTTGTGATCTTCCAGCAGACAGGGTAACAAATGAGAAACAGAAATGTTAGACTCTAGCAGAACTCTGGGAAGAGGCCTGGGAGATGGCTCATGAGTAAAGCTCTTGCTGTGCAGTGTAAGAATTTGGATCACTGAGGCCCGTGTAAAGCTGGATGTGGTAGCATGCACCTGTAATCCCAGCATGCCTACATCAGAATGCAAAGGAGAGACTGGAAAACCTCCAGAAGCTTGTGGATGATCTGGCTTGGTCCATGCAGCAGTGAACTAGAGACTGTGTCAAAGAAGGTAAGAGATGAGGACTGACATTTGAGGTTGTCTTCTGAGCTATACATGCATGTGCCAGCACAAAAAAATCTATACACACATACAGAGAGAGAGAGAGAGAGAGAAGGAGAGGGAGAGAGGAAAATCTGTGAAAGAATATATATCATTCTGTTCTGGTTCCTAGCATGTGGAAAGTTGAGAATGGCAGTGGAAAGACTACCCCAGTATGAAACCTATAAATACAGAAATGGAATGATACACTCCTGAGCCATGGATGGTGGCACAAGCCTGGAATTCCAAATTTTGAGCAGCAGAAGGAGGAGTGCTAAGATTTCAAGGCCAACTTCAGGTTTATAACAAGTTGAAGGCCAGTCTGGGTTACAAGAGAGCCTATCACAAAATACACATGCACATAGACACAGATGCACACACACACACACAGACAAACACAGACACACACACAGATACGTATACAAACACACAGAGGTGAGGTTGGAGAAGGCAGAGCAGAGATTAACAGATATGATATATTCCTGACCCTGCCCAGGTGGTCTTCACTTCTTGGAGACTAGAGAGACATCTCCAGCGTTAGTTGCCGCCACCAACCCCATGACCACTGACATCATCATCACTGCTGTGCTCCCTGTGACTGTCTTTGTTACCATTACCACTGTTATCATAGTGTTCTATGTCTTCTCACATTATTGCCCTGTCTCCTGCCAGGATGTCCCTGGCATTTTTTTTTTTTCATTCATTGGCTGGGGCTTAATTCCATTTAGGAAATGGTCCTGTATAGATGGGCTCCAGAATTCAAACTCTCTCTGCCTATTCATCGTCATTAGACAAAATGATCTGGGCAAAGTAGCCTATGCATAAATTAACCTTTGCTTATTAGATCATTCCAGGCCATCTAAGTATTTTTTTTTCCTTCGGTACTCAAGAAAACTTAACTCCTAGATTGAGAAAATGGCCTTGGGAAAAATTATGCAAAAATGGTCCCATCATCAAAAAGTATGAAGTGAGTGGGCAACATTTTGACCTTTCCTTTCCTTGTTAGATTCAGTATCATGGCATTAAGTGTGTTCATGGTTTTAAAGGGGAAGGGTAGTTCTTATTTGAACTCTACCCTATCGCTGAGATTAGATGGACCACACGTATATCCTAAGCCGCGTAGAAGGACTGATGTTGAGTCATTTGGCCTCCATTGTTCTGAATGGTTAGTGTAGCTGCCATTTAATCAATATTAAGTATTTTGCATATGACCCCAGTCTGAAACAGTGCTCAAGGACACACAGAACAGCAGATGTGTCGTCATAACTACCACCACTCTGTGTGTGAACATTTGTGTAGCAGTGTACATGTAAGTACAGCTCATGCAGAGGTCAGGGGACAGCACTGGATGTTGGTCCTTTGACCTTTTGCTTGAGACAGAGTGTCTCATTGTCCTGGAACCTCATCCCATAGGCCAGGCTAGCTGACCCAGAGCTTCCAGAGAGTCTCCTGGGTTAACACGCCCCCCCCCCCCCCGGGTTAGAAGGAACCTCACCTGGCTGGGGACTCTGAGGAGATGAACTCAGGACCTCACACTTGCAAGGTGAGCTACCTCCACAGTCTCCAGCTCCATGTCTGAGGACTGAGTTGAAGCAGCCTTAGAAGCATTGCTGTGTGGTTCCTTTTGGCTTTGAGAGGTTTTATTTCTTGTCTCTATTCCAAAGTGATTCCTCCCTTGGCCCTTTTAAAAACAAAATTAGTTAATTTCCATATTTCATTCAAAAAACACACAGTGCATGTACATAGCATTATGGGATACTAAATAAAGAAGACATGGGCCTGTCCAAGTTCCCTTTTTCAGGGAGAGCAGACTCAGAAGAAGTGAAAGGGAAGAATCCACTGTGCAGCATATTGGATGCAATGGACTTATGCAGAGAATGTGCAGAAGCACAGGCCAGGGAGCTATTAATCTTACGTTCGAGGTCGGAATAGCTTTGTTAGCAGAACTCTTTAAAAATCTTTCTTTTATGGAGCCGCACACCACCTGCAAGACGATTAAGGAAATCTGAGGAGTAGTGCTCTATGTGACCAGGGGCCTTGTCATTTCTTGTTTCAACACAGCATCTTCAGTGAGACCTCACATTCACACAGCCTCCTTCCGAAAGTCCTTACTTACTGTGTGGCCACTGTCTGCAACAGGGTATAAGTGTCTCAAGGGCAGGGGATTGTGTGCTTTTCTCCAAGGATCTTGAAAAATGGGTGACAGAAAAATACACTAGATATACTTGTCCCAAGAAAGTCTACTTAGTGTGGGAGTTTTGCTGTGTGAGTGTGTGTTTGTGTCCCTGTGTCTGTGTATATGTATTTGTGTCTGTGTATGTTTCTGTATGTGTGTGTGTCTGTTTGTGTGTGTCTCTCTATGTATGTGTGTGTATTGTTTGTGTTTCTTTCTGTGTCTTTGTGTGTCTCTGTGTGTCTGTGTGTATATTTCTGTGTGTGTCTATGTGTGTCTCTGTGCATCTTTGTGTGTGTATTTGTGTGTGTCTATGTGTCTCTCTGTGTATGTCTATCTCTCTGTCTCTGTCTCTGTCTCTTTGCCTTTGTGTATTTGTGTGTGTGTGTGTCTCTGTGTGTATATCTGTCTATGTCTATCTCTCTGTCTCTCTCTCTCTTTCTTTCTGTGTGTATGTGTGTCTCTGTGTGTCTGTGTGTATATTTCTGTGTGTGTCTATGTGCATCTTTGTGTGTGTATTTGTGTGTGTCTGTGTGTCTCTCTGTGTATGTCTATCTCTCTGTCTCTCTGTCTCTGTCTCTCTGCCTGTGTGTATTTGTGTGTGTGTGTCTCTCTGTGTGTATATCTGTCTGTGTCTATCTCTCTGTGTCTCTGTCTCTGTCTCTCTCTCTCTGCCTGTGTGTGTGTGTCTGTGTGCATATTTCTGTGTGTGTCTATGTGTGTCTCTATGCATCTTTGTGTGTCTCTCTGTGTGTATATCTGTGTATGTCTCTCTGTCTCTGTCTCTCTGTCTCTCTGTCTCTCTCTGTCTCTCTCTCTCTGTCTCTCTCTCTGTGTGTGTGTGTGTGTGTGTGTGTGTAGAGCTTCCTGACTGAGCTAGACTGGCTAACCAGTGAGCCCCAGGGATCCATCCACTTGTCTCTGTTCCCCTAGTACTGGAGTCATGAGCACACATTGCCACACTGGGCTTTTTATGTGGGTGCTGGGAATTAGAACATAGAGCCTCATGTGTTCACAAGAAGCACCTTTCTGACTGAGCCATCTCCCTACTTTGTCTCTGACTCTATCCTGCTTCTGGACTGAGGTCCCCACCCCAGCAGCCACATTGTCTTTCCCTTGGCATTTTTTTAATTTTTTCTTTAGGTATCCTTACTCAGCATGTGAGGAGACAGCCTATGTTAGCCTTTGGGACAATGATTTGCTTGTCTTCCTGTCTCCCTCCCCCCCCCTTGAAGATCTTAAATATTACCTTTGGTCAGATTTCACCTCCAGGCCTCAGTGCTAGTCTAGAGGTCGGCCTTGTATAGAAGAGAACTGATGAAACATATTTAATGCTTAGGTCCACTTTGCCTCTAAAATACTATGACATGGCTATTTTCAAGGAAGTCTGTTTTCATACCCCAGCTCCCATCCCAACATTCTCCCAGAGCTGGCACATGAGAATGGCCCCATGCAGGCTCAGGAACAGACTACTCTGCCTCCACCTTGGGGGGGGGGGCTCTCGAAGCCCCTGCCTTCCTGTGCATTGCTGTGGGCTCTCCAGTTCCTTACTAGACAATGAAAAGAGCACTGTAGCCATCAGACATCGGTAATGAAGAAGACACCTTTAATGGTTGAGGAAGAAATCTGCCTAGTGACATACAGTTCTTAGCTATTGGCAAAGTCAAGGCAGATGACCTGGTCAAGCTGTCAGTCAACAGGATCATTTAAAACTGAAGTGGAGACATGGCTCAGTTGATGGAGTGATCACCTGGCATTCATGAAGCCCTGGAATTCCATCTATAACATTGTGCAAACATGGTGTGGAGGTGCACACCTGTGATCCCTGAACTCTGGAGGTAAAGGCAGGAAATCAGACATTCGAGGTCATCCTCAGCTAAAGGGACATTTGAAGCCAAGAGATCCTGTGTCAAAACACACACACACACACACACAAACACCAAGCAAACAAAAACTGTATTTTTCTGGTAAAGTGCTGTGATTTAGAGCAACCCTAAATGATGTCAATGAATTGAGATTGTCACAGTAAAACTTTCATTCCCCCTGGCTTATCTCTGAAAGACGCTTTCTCAGTGAGTACATTTATTAAAATGAAAAATAGAAATAAAATCGATTCCGAATGCCTTTTCGTTTTTGCTAGAAGTAATATTCATCTAAGAATACAGGAACTAATTAAAAAAAACGAACACTCCATTCATCTCATTAAAAGATGTGCACTACAATTTGGCTTTCATATTCCATAATGATTTGTAAAAATTTGTCATGGCATTTGTGAGTCTGATTAATTACTAATAATCACTACAATGGGAAACTAATCCATAAATTTTTAATAGTTCTAACTTTAGGCTCCCAGGAAATTTTTACAAGTTATTGGAAAATCCTTTATATAAGAGAGATGTAATTCAATGATAAAAAGACTTTCAAGTATAATATATGTTTTAGTGAATGAAATTCTGTGCATGGTTTAAAGGGGAAAAGGATGGCATGAAATTCTCAAATGTATCAAAGGAGGGATTTTTTTTTAAAGAGTTACCTTTTTGTAATTACATATATATGTGTGTTGGGGTGTATGTGTGTATATAAGTACCCTGTGCAATCTAGAAGAGGATGTTGGCTCCCTGGAGCTGGAGCTTCAGATGGTTGGGAACTGCCAGACATAGGTACTTGGAAGCAAACTCAGGCCCTCTTCAAGAACAGTACATGCTACATGCTCTTAACCACTGAGCACTCCCACAAGGAGAGTTTCTAAGTGAGTGATGCCAGGGCTCGTATCTCATTGGTTCTAGGTCTCTAAATTTTTCTGGAAGAATGAGCTGAAGTTTTATTTATGGTGGCTAGAGAGATGGCTCAGGGGTTGAGAGTGTATACTGTCTTTTCTTTGAAATTTTTGTCTATATGACCAAGTGACAAAGAACTGAAAACCTTGAGGCCGATTCCTAGGCGGGTACTAGAGGCATGCTGAGGAACACACACACACACACACACACACACACACACACACACACACAGAGAGAGAGAGAGAGAGAGAGAGAGAGAGAGAGAGAGACTCTGACTGTCAGACTATTAAAACAATGAACCCAAAGGAAGGGAAAATCTCCCAGGAGTCTCATGTTGGGAGAAGGAAAAAGCACCAGCAACTGGTAGTAGTTGATTCCAGAAAGAGGTTTCCAACTTGTCAGACCACCTTACAGGATGAGCTTGAAGCCTGGACAGTGAGTGTGGTGTCTGGAGCTACACCTTAGCTATCCGCTTACTTCTAAGTAACCCTGCCCTTACTTCAGGACCCCAAAGATGACTTTGCTGGGTCTGGTTCCGGGATTCTGTCCCTTTTCTCAATGTGGCCATAATGGATACATCTCCTTTCTCTGTTTTCCACTGTTAATTTGTCTTTTTTTTTTTTACTTTATTTATTTATTTGCCTTGGTGTTCGCCTGGAACTGGAACTACAGACAGTTGTTAGCTGCCATGTGGGTGCTGGGAATCGAACCCGGGTCCTCTGGAAGAGCAGACGGTGCTCTTAACCGCTGAGCCATCTCTCCAGCCCCCTAATTTGTCTTTTTAATTGATTATTGAGAATGGGTTTCTCTAACCTAGTTAGGCATAGGCCATTACCCTCAATGATAGCAGCATTGTCATTGTCTGTCTTGGGGACCCCTCCTAGGTTCATGCTGATTGCCCCTGTGCCTTAGGCTCTTCCAAGGGGCCAGTGTCTTGTAGGTAATGCCTCTTTGGTAGCTGCACAGGGTTCCTCAGGGCACCTGGAAACTGTGTGACAGCATGCTTGATTGACAGTGGGGACCATAACCAGCTAGAGAGGGAAGGGATCTGTCTGAAACCCAGCTGACCCTCAGCATATCCCATGGTGCTTCTACACTCAAAAGTGATGGTCATCAGATTGTTCATGGTGACTCAGGGTAAGTCAACTGAACACTTGAATGAGAAGCATCTGGGTTGAGCCATAAGAGCAGCAACCTCCACCAGCTGGAGGACTGGGCCAAGGTGAAGGAAGCACATGTCTGGAGCTCACTTCTGACTCCCTGCGAATCCTGAACCCATAGATCAAGCAGAAGATGACGTCACCATGGGCAGTCAGAACTGTGCTGTGATGCACTGTATGTGATTCCAAGGCAAAGCACACCTGCCTGTTTGGAGATGGAGAGCATGTGTCAATGTGGGTTGGGGGGAGAGTAGGAGGCCCCTGAGCTCATTCCTGTTTGGTGGGAATGCATCCAGCAAACACTGGAAGTCCCTTGTCAGTTGGATTGATGGAAAAAACCACTCTCACCAATAGCCTCTGTATTAGTCAGGCTCTCTAAGGGAGCAGTACACCAATAATGGCCGTCTACATCCAGAGAAGCTGGAAACCTAGAAGCTGTTTGTCCATGAGTCCAGATGTCTGCCTCAGCAGTCCCAATCTGACACTGAAGGCCTGGAGGATTCCTGGAGGGCCCTGATCTTTGGTCCATGTTGGCAGGTTGAAGAAGCTGAGGTCAGAGGTCAGTGAAGGCCATAGACATGCTCACAGGCTGAAGGGAAAGCCGGCACGCGCTTGACCCCACCCTCTACCCCTTTATATTTGGGCCACCCATTCTGAGGAGGGGGTTTTCCCAGAATTAACTCTTTCTGGAAATGTCAGACTTACAGATTCACAGGTATGTCTCTTAATTGATTCAGAATCCACTTGTGTTGACACAATTACCCATCACTGTGTCGTATGGTACTTATGGTAGAAAACAGAATACAGGGCAGCTTACCCTTTCCTGTGCTCTTGCTTTTCCAAACCCTGGCTTTTCTGGGCATGTGGAGCTGGATGTTAGACTGTCTTATTATTATTATTATTATTATTATTATTATTATTATTATTATTATTTGGAGGCAGGGTCAAATACCAGAATTTGAATAGGGAAAATCAGCCTATAGGAGTCAGTTTTTTCCTTCCACCTGGTTATCAAACCCAGGTCTTCAGGCTCTGAGACGATCGTCCTTACCCACTGAACCATCTTGCCAACCCCTGGCAGTCTTAGTTTAGAGCCTGATGCTCTAAACTAGAAAAAACAAGAGCCACTTTCTTGGATGTTTCCTTTGTTGTTGTTAACTTCTATTTACGACCGAGTTCTGCATGGTCCAGACTCGCGCTGCTTCGTCTTCTAGACCAGGTTGAATTTCGGGCTTCATATTGTCTATTTTCTAACTATGGACGAGTATGATTTATTACCTTTTGTCTCCATCTGTTCCAAAAAGGAGCCTTTTATTGTGGAGGGGAAATTGTTCAAGTTCCATCACCTGCAGAATAGAACTTGGCTCTTTCTTCCCCCAAATTAACTAAAATCAGCCTGTTTTCAGTGGGCACTATTCTTTTATTAGTTTTAATTCATTTTTCTGCACATCTGATTTTTTTATTCATAATGCTTTTGATGAAAATTAATTAGTTTCTTTTACAGCTGAGACAATATTGTTGTGGGCACCCGGGCATTGTTGTGTAGAAAAGTCTCGTTGTAAAGGCCACCCCAGGACTTCCGACGCTGAGTTGTTCCTCAGAGCACTAACGGCACCATGAGGCCCTGGGAATGCGGATGCTCTGTGATGGCTGGGATCCAAACCTCAGTTTATCCACCTGTACAGTAAGAGGTCTGAATTAATTACATTTTAAACTGTGTTTGATGAGCCCATCAAAAGGAGAGACAGATATGTAGTGATCTGACATGTAGATAAGATAAATTCATACTGAATAGATTCATATTATACTGCTTAAACATCTCCATCTCCCAACATAAGCTGTCAATCACCAAGTAACCAGTTAGGGCAAAGAGAATGGTGAGAAGAAAAGAGGTGGGGAGACATGCTCCCCAACTCCGATCACTAAGACTTAGAGGAACTTGATTCGCTCACCTGGACACACTCAATCATCTGGGGAAGGCTGGAAAGCCTCATCTAGAGAGCACATTTGTGTGTGGGGACTGGGCACTGTCACCTGGAAGGACCTGGGCACACTCATGTGGGGAGATGGGGCACTGTCACCTGGAAGGCTTTCTATAGGATTCTATACACACTCCCCTTGCTTCTGGGTCCCATCAAGTTAGATTGATGCCTTTGCTGATATCCCCAGATATACACAGCCCCCTACAACTTTAATCTCATCTGCAACTGGGAACTGTAAAATCAAATTTCATTAACAAACAAACAAACAAACAAACAAAAAATTACCTCAGTTCCCTAACTGTAGTTTCAATAAGGAAGAGTTCAGGGAGGAAAAGATCTAATTTTTAAAATGTGATGGTTTCATGCCAAGAGCAGCTCTCCAGCTCCCCTTCCATTCTGTTGCTGTTTGCCTTAGGTGTTAGAGACAAAAGTCAACCCATTTACCTACTGCGCAGCTGTGGTTGGATTAAGCAGGCGCCTTCATTTTTATGAGACGTGCAATTCTGTTTTGCAAAAATCCATTATGAGCCGATGCAACTGAATTAATCAAATTATCATTTACTTACAGCATGCTACTTTATTAGGTGCGGTGTGCACTTTAGCAGAGCAGCTGTCACCACACGAGAACTTCAGGGGAGGGAGGTTCTGATCATGAGGGCCCAGCTGCCCGGGAAGGGGCACCAGAGATGCAGCCAGAGGAAGGAAGGGAGAAGCATTGGCTTAATGAACAAATGGCCAGAAGTCTGCTTGTGTTAAGAATGCTGGGAAGACGACATGAGCCTTTAAATGCCTTTAAAAAGCATAAAGTCTGGGCCTGGGAGATGAAATACTTGCTGTACAAACATGAGGACCCAAGGTGAATCTCCAACACCCAAGTCAAAGCCAGGTGCCAGGGTATGTGTCTACAATCTTAACACTTGGGCATTGGGGAGCAAAGGCAGAAGGATCCCTAATGAGCTCCAGGCTAGTACGAGACCCGTCCCCAAAACTAAGATGGAGAACAATCAAGGAAGCTTCCACAGCCACACCCACACAACCACACTCACATCCACACAGCTACACCCACACAACCACACAATCACACCCACTTCCACATAGCCACACCCACATCCACACAACCATCACCATACAACCACAGAATCACACCCACTTCCACACAGCCATACCCACAGCCACACAGCCATCCCCATACAACCACACAATCACACCCACTTCCACACAGCCATACCCACAGCCACACAGCCATACCCATACAACCACACAATCACACCCACTTCCACACAGCCATACCCACAGCCACACAGCCA
>PVIH01021323.1:0-30032 GCA_004025045.1 Sigmodon hispidus | reverse complement strand
AGGGATGGAAAAAAAAATTCAGAGGGAAAGATGAACACAAAAAAATGTATGTGTAGCAATCTTATTTGTATTTCCACCCTTGATAAGCCATGCTTATCATTCTTATCCTCTGTATAGTTATTGTTAACTCTTCCACATTTTAAATTCTTTTTACTGTGTTTTTTTTTGATAAATACAAAATAAAGAAGGAAAAAAAAAAAGAAAATTTGCCGAACCTAAAGAAGGAAATGACTATAAAAATACAGGAAGCCTAAAGAATACCAAATAGACTAGACCCACAAAAAAAAGACTGCCCGACATATAATAATCAAGCCTCTAAACCTATAGAATAGAGAAAGAATACTAAGAGCTGCAAAGAAAAAAGGACAAATCAAATATAAAGGCAGACTCATCAGAATAATACCCGACTATTCAGTGGAAATAATGAAAGCAAGAAGGTCCTCATCAGTCATTATACAGGAACTAAAAGTGCATGGATGCCAACCAACCTAGACTACTGTACCCAGCAAAACTGTCAATCAACATGGATGGAATAAACAAGATATTTCATTAAATAACCAGATTTAAACAATACCTAACCAAAAATCCCGCTCTACAAAAAGCTCTAGAGGGAAAACTCTAGCCTAAGGAAACCAGAAACACCCATGTAACCATAGAAATTCATAAGCCCACAGAAGAACCCCAACCCAAAAAAAGGAGATACAAACTACTACCAAAAATGATGGAAAATATTCATCATTGGTCATTAATATCCCTTAATATTGATGGACTCAATTCACCTATGAAAAGACACACCCTAACACGATGGATACAAAAACATAAACCATCCTTCTGCTGCATACAAGAAACACACCTGAACTTTAACAATATACAAGGCTCACAGTAGAGGGTTGGTAAAAGACTTTTCAATAAAATGGCCCTATAAAACAAGCTAATGTAGCCATTCTAATATCTAACAAAACACTTTAAACTAAAATCAATAAAAAGAAACCAGGAAGGTCACCACTTACTCATCTCAGGAAAAATTCACCAAGATGATATCTGAAGCATGAATATCTATGCCCCCAACACAAGGGCACCTACATATGTAAAAGAAACACTTCTAAAGCTTAAACCCCATATCAAACCTGAAACACTAATAGTGGAAGACTTCAATATCCCACTTTTAACCTTGGATAAGTCAACCGGACAGAAACTCAACAGAGCAATAAGTGATCTAGCAGAAGTTATGACCCAAATGGACTTAGTAGATATATACCAAACCCTCCACCCAAATGCAAAGGAATATTCACATTTCTTAGCACCCCATGGAACAGTCTCTAAAATTGACCACATACTAGGTCATAAAGCAAATATCAGCAGGTACAAAAATGTGTATATCTCTTTGTACCATTTCAGATCACCAGGGTCCAAAGTTAGAGTCCAACAACATAAAGAATCACAGAAAGCCTACCAACACATGGAAACTAAACATCACTGAGTTGAACCACCTCTGGGTCAAGGAAAAAATTTAAAAAAAAAAAATAAAAGACTTCCTGTAATTTAACAAAAATGAATCCACAATATACCCAAACTTATGGGATACAATGAAAGCAGTCTTAAGGTGAGAATTCACTAGATGCCTATATGAAAAAACTAGAGAAATCCCACACAAGAGAACTATTAGCACAGCTGAAGGTCCTAGAACAACTGGAAGCAAACTCACCTGGAATGAATAGATGGCAGGAAATAATCAAACTTAGAACTGAAATCAATACAATTGAAACAAACAAAAAAAGTACAAAAAAAGAATCAATGAATCAAAGAGTTGGTTCTTTGAGAAAGTTAACAAGATAGATAAACCCTTATCCAAACTAACCAAAAAGCAGAAAGAGAGTATCCAAATCAACAAAATCAGAAATGAAAAAAGGACATAACAACAAACCCCCAGGAAATCCAGAAAATTGTCAGGTCATATTTTGAAAATCTATATTCCACAAAAATGAAGAACCTAGAAGAAATGGACAGCTTTCTGGACAGTTACCATTTACCAAAATTAAATCAAGATAAGATTAAAGACATAAACAGTCCTATAACACCAAAGGAAATTGAAGCTGTCATTAAAAGCCTCCCAAATAACAAAAATCCAGGCCCAGATGGTTTCACTGCAGAGTTCTACCAGACATTCAAAGAACAGCTAATACCAATACTTCTGAAGCTGTTCCATACAGTAGAAACTGAGGGAATATTGCCAAACTCTTTTTATGAGGTCATAATAACCCTGTTACACAAGCCACTCAAAGACATAGCAAAGAAAGAAAATTATAGACCAATTTCCCTCATGAATACTGATGCAAAAATTTTCAGCAAAATTCTGGCTAACTGAATCTAACGACATACAAAAATGTCATTCATCATGATCAAGTAGGCTTCATCCCAGAAATGCAGGGATGGTTCAAAAAACAGAAAACTAAATGTAATCCATCACATAAAGAAACTAAAGGAAAAAAACCCACATGATCATTTTCTTAGATGCTGAAAAAGCCTCTGACAAAATCCAACACAACTTCATGATAAAAATCCTGGAGAAATCAGGAATACAGAGAAAACACCTAAACAGAATTAAGGCAATTTACAAAAAGCTGACAGCCAACATCCAACTAAATGGAGAAAAACTTAAAGCAACCCCACTAAAATCAGGAAGTAGACAAGGATGTCCTCTCTCCCCTTGTCTATTCAACATAGGTCTCAAAGTTTAGTTAAAGCAATAAGGGGATTAAGGGGATGCAAATTGGAAAGGAAGAGGTCAAAATATCTGTATTTGCAGATGACATGATTGCATACATAAGTGACCCACAAAATTCTACCAGAGAAATTCTACAGCTGATAAACATCTTCAGCAATGTAGCAGGATACAAGATTAACTCAAAGAAATCAGTAGCCCTCCTATACACTAAAGATAAATGGACTGAAAACAAAATAAGGGAAACATCACATTTTCTAATAACTGCAAATAGCATTAAATACCTTGGTGTAACTATAACCAAAGACATATCAGATCCGTTTGACAAAAAGTTTAATTCTCTGAAGAAAGAGATTGAAGAGGATATAAGAAAATGGAAAGATCTTCCATGTTCCTGGATAGGTAGGATCAACATAGTGAAAATAGCAATCTTACCAAAATGAACCTACAGATTCAATGCAATTCTCATCAAAAATCCAATACAATTTTTTACAGAACTTGAAAGAACAATACTCAGTTTTATGTGGAATAACAAGAAAGCCAGGACTGGCAAAACAATTTTGCTCAACAAAAGAACCTCAGGAGGCATCATCATCCCTGACTTCTCATTATACTATAGAGCCACAATTAAAAACAGCTTGGTACTGGCATTAAAAACAGACTTGTGGATTAATGAAATCGAATTGAAGACCTCAACATTAACCCACACACCTATGAACACTTGATTTTTGACAAAGAGATCAAATATATTCAATAGGAAAAAGATAGCATCTTCAACAAATGTTGTTGGCATAACTGGATAGTAGTGTATAGAAAAATGAAAATAGATCTAAATCTATCACCTTGCACAAAACTTAAATCCAAAGATCTCAGCATAAACCCAGCCACACTGAATATGACAGAAAGGAAAGTCAGAAATACCCTCCAACACATTGGCACTGGTGACCACTTTTTAATTTAACACCAGTAGTGCAGACACTAAGAACAACAATCAATAAACGTGACCTCCTGAAACTGAGAAGCTTCTGTAAGGCCAAGAACACAGTCAGTAAGACAAAATTATAGCCTACAGAATGGGAAAATATTTTTAAAACCCTACAAGTGACAGAAGATCTATCTCTAAAATATATAGAGATCTCAATAAACTAGAGCCCATAATCTTGAATAACACAATTAAGAAATGGGGTTCAGAACTAAAAAGTAATTTCTCAGCAGAAGAATTAAAAATGACTGAAAGGCACATGAAAAAGTACACATCTTTAGCCATCAGAGAAATGCAAATCAAAACAACTTTGAGATACTACCTTACACCTGTCAGAATGGCTAAGATTAAAACACAGATGACAGCCTATGCTGGAGAGGATGTGGAGTAAGAGGAACACTCCTCCACTGTTTGTGAGAGTGTAAACTTGTTCAACCACTTTGGAATGAGGTATGGCAGTTTCTCAGAAAACTGGGAATCAATCTCCCCAAAGATCCAGCAATACCTTTATTGGGCATATACCCCAAAGGCACACATTCACACCCCAAAAGCATTAGGTCAACTATGTTCATAGCATCATTATTTGTAATAGCAAGCACCTGGAAACAACCTAGATGCCCCTCAACTGATGAATGAGTTAATAAGCTGTGGTACATCTACACAATGGAATACTACTCAGCAGTAAGAATAAATGATATTCTAGAATTTGCAGTCAAATGGATGGATAAGGAGAATATCCTCCCGAGCAAGGAATCACAATCCCAGAAAGAGAAGCAGGGGATGTACTCATTCATTAGTGGACTTTAAAATAAATATAGAGAGATGTCATTGTATACAAGAACTCAAGGCTAGAATACAGCTAAATGACACAATGTCTCACTTCTGCATTGTTGGCCCCTGGCAGAGCTGTGGGTGAGGAAAGACTTGATTTCTTTAAGGGTCTGGCAACAGGGATTTTAATTATTCTCTATTAAGTAAATGAGTAACATGAATGGGCGGTTTTGTAAATGGGTAGATTGTAAGAGTGTGCATGATTCTCAGAGGTTTGATATCTGAGCTTGATTGGGTGCATGATGTAAAAACACCAAATAATATATCTATATATATAATTTTTAAAAAAGAAAAGAAATATAAAAAATAAAATTGCATTTAGATTATTATGTAAAATAGAGAATATTTATTACTTAATAGAATTTTCATTGTTTTAGATATTGTAAGGAACTTAAAGATTATTAAGATTATAGATGATGTGCATAGGTTACATGTAAATGCCATGCCATTTTGTAAGATTTTAAATATAGAAGGATTCTTTAAATAAATCTTGTATGTATAGTGAAAGAATGATTATATATTAAAGGTTATCTAATATAAGTCTCCCTTCCACAACCAGTAAAAACAGTGGAAAAGAAAAAGAACAACAATGGAGAATCTCATTTTGACTGGTTTTTAGAATGACAATAACATTTAATTAGAATCGAGACTAAAGCACACATGATTAAACACAGCAATCCCTCCTATATCTATTGGTAATTGGTTCCAATATCTTAGTGCATTTCTTATGTAAATTTACATAATACATCCAAATAACCTCTGTTTTTCCTCTATCTACATTATTTATGCATATAACGTCTGCATTTTCTCTTCTTTTTCAAGGTCTCTTTATATTAGTTATAATTCCCAACAAGATAAAAATGCTATACAGTTTACTCATCATACTCAGTCTTCTAAGAAACAAAAATGTGAAATAGTTTTTGCTTGAGGTTTTCAATGCTATGAAAAAATACGTTAGCAACCAACTTAAAGGCAGATGGAATTATTTTTATGGAGAATGCCAGTAGTCTCAGTCTACCCTGGTAAAGATGACCCAATGGAGTAAAGGAACTCACAGCAGCAAAACAGAGAAAAGAGGATGCTTACACCATCTGCATTTCTCCCCTTTCATATTTTATTACATTCCTTCCCCCTCCCCATGAAATGGGAAAGACCATATCTTCTTTGGGAACGTTTTCACAGATCTGTATGAGATCTCATAGACAAATTTCAATCAAACAATGTAGATTCACTATTACAAGAAAATCACTGTAGGAAGCAAAATTTAATATACAGAAGTATATGCATTAATTTCTTCAAGTCCTAGTGGCTCAGATTCCTCATGTGGATTCTCTAATAGGAAAAAAAAAGATGAATGTAACAGAAATTGGATAATATACTAGCATTTATACAGCTGGTTCTTTGATTTCTGAGTATATATTGCAATATACATTTGTTTCTTTTTTACTTGCCATTATTTTAAGGAAAACAGGAAAGATTTATATAGCCTTGAATTCAAGCTGTTTATGTTCCAGCTAAGTAAATTTTCTGTATTAATTTGTAACAACATCTTGCAATTTTACATATGTGCATAAGCCATTATTTTATAAAGCAATATTTATTGTATTAAGTAACCATAAATACAAATACATCTATGCATATATCAAACAACCAATCAATAGACATTTATTGTATTTTACCTCAAATCAATGAGTCAAGTTGATTAAAAATTATTCTCAATGGCCATTGAAACTTAACTTGTGTAAAATATCAATTCTCTCTACATATAGCATTTATCTCCCAAGATGTGGTATATCAAATGTACCAACTACATATAACGTGTTAATTTCCACTGTGGTCTTCTAATTACTATTGCTGATAAAATAATCTTTGTTAAAAAAATAATTATTTATTTGTGAAAACTTAACGAATGCCTGCAGCAACTGACTCTCAATTTTTACAAATAAAAAGCATCAAGCAAATATATGGCAATGCCAAGAAGAACTTCTTAATTAAATATAAACAAATACCCGGGATAGCCCCCTAGTGCCTTCAAATATTAAGCCCCATTCAAACAACAGTCCCTCCTTGGCAGAAATAACACAGGGACTGACAGTCCTGTCTTAGAAATGTCTTTAATGGAAACAATGTATCTGTCACTTGGATATTTTTACAGGATTTAAAACACAGAGTCAGCAGTTTTAAAGTGTCAATTTGTCAGTAGCACTTTTATGATATCCAGAGCATGTGCACAGGCAGAAAATGTAATAAAGCATGAGCTAGAAAAAAAATAGACATTTTCTAACTCTTAGAAAAGTGCCAGATGAATCATTTCTGTCTTATCTTTTTTGTGTTCAGCACTGGGGCCAAAGTGATCATTTGGATTCAAGGATGAACTCAAGTTCTGTTTCAGAAAGGTCATTTCCAAACATGCAAAGGTTACAGTTATAAGATGAGCAGCAAAAGACAATTTTCCAGCTGTGACACTCTGCTGGATCAGCCAAGTCAGCAAGATCTTAAAAAGAAAAAAGGAAGGAAGGAGGGAGGGGGGAAGGATGGAGGGAGGAAAGGAGGAAAAGTAGGAAGGAAGGAAAGAAGAAAAGAAGGAAAGAAAGAAGGAAGGAAAATCCTGCAGAAAAAAAAATTCCAAAAGATATCAAAATGGTCCAGCCTCACTACATCCACTGACAATCTGTATGAAAAGGTACAGACCAAACACTTCTGAATGGGACAATATCAGTGTGGATCAGCTAGGAATTGTTTTAAAAGAGGGAGAGAAAATGTGACCTTTATGGTATTGTATTTTTAGAACAACACTGTGATTTTAACTGAAAACAGTAATACTCAGAAATTTTATTACTTGCTTGTCCATAGTAAACTAACTGCTTGATTTGAAGAAAGTCAATAGTTCCCAAAATATTTCAACGTAAAGCTAAGTGTAAATTTACAGCCATAAGTTCTACCTTACTAATGCTAAGTATTTGATCTCCTCTGAATAAGACAGAAAAAACTAAAACTAAAACCAACACACATAATGCTGGGAATTTACTTATGCAATCTTTTGTAGCTAGGTAAGACACAGGTAAAATATATTCATAATAGTAAGAGAAGCACATATTTTTTATGTGTGTCACATCATCTTGTGTATACTTTCTGTATCTCCTAGGGATAAATACAAAATACTTTTAATTCAGTAATTACAAGATTAATAGCTTTCTTTTGTTAACCAAACTCTTTCTCATGTTCTTGGATTAAAAGCATTTCTAATTTATTATTCATATTTTAATACACAGACATAAAAACACATATACACATGCAATGATTGCATAATATACACTTATTTTTATATACATACCTCCATAGATATGTACATATGCATTCACACACATGCTTATTTTGTAGCAATAAAAAATCTATATTAATATTAAGTTATATAGTGTCAGCTATATTTTTGGCAATAATTGAAGTCATCATCAGAATATTTTATATTTGATTACAACCATAATCTCTTTTGTGGCATCTTCATAACAATTTCATCAACTACCAGAAAAGGAAAAAGTTCTCTTGTTTCCTTGAGAAAGCCTTTAGCCTAATGCCTAATCTAGAAATAGGATGAAAGGTAAGGCATGAGTAGAGAAAAATGAAGATATGAGTCTTTCCTAAATTATACTAGTCAGGCATGACTAATTAGAATTTGTTACTCAATTAAGGAAATAGGAAGCCAAGACGTGAAAGGAAATACAAAGCCAAGGTTATCCACTGGCTTCCCAAGTGTCACCAGAAATACATTAGCTTTCCTAACTTGAGATGTATAGAGAGTCAGTCCTCATTATTAACAGATTTTCTGAAACAAAAATTTTATAGTGATTTCCAATACAGAGTCAAAAAATGTGTAACAAACATTCCCAAAAGATAAAGAAAGGTATGATGTCTTCTCATTCCAGATCTTTACTGTAAATAATTGACTTTGAGCAGTCTATTTAGTTTATACATTCTCTTGGTGATTGCACTACTTAAAAATAACTGAAATGTAATGAGTGCTAACTAGTGCTCCTGAGAACAAGGAGGCTGTGGTGTGCCTCATGCTTTAGACAAGCTGACTCAGACAGTTAAAGTGCTGTGTATATGAGTATCATGTTACTGAAAAATTTCTACTTTTAAGAATGTGTCATTAAACACACACACACACACACACACACACACACACACACATATATATATATATATATATATATATATATAAAACAAGTGTATGTACTGATCACATGACAAAACTGAGACCTGGGGTCAGTAAGAAGCAGCCTCTGAGGAGCAATCTTCTATGTTCCCAAACACTGTTAGTGTAAATAGTGATAAAGGTTTGTGCTTTTGTTTTCATCATTATTGCATATTACCCATTATTAGTGGATGAGCCTAAAAATAAAATCATTTATCATAATCTACATAATGGATAAAGAATGAGTATTTGAAACAAACTATTTCAAAGTAATCCTAAAATAAAAAAATGCCAAGGTTTCTGCTGAAGGCTGATCGGGACAGATTGGGATGGGGAAGGGAGGGGGAGTAAGACAATACATAGATATAAAAGACTTTGTTTTATATATAAATAAATAAATAAAATAAAAAAAATAAAAATACACTCAAGTTGTAGTCCACACTCAGCCATTACTGTTGCTGTCATTGTTGTGACTATGTGAGGAGGAAAGGAACTGTGAGAGACAATCTTTACCCCACTCAGAACCATTTACAAGCCCACTAAGTGTATCTGTAGTCCCTAAAGTGTTATACAAAAATTTGCTTCACCAGTCTGTTTTAAGTTAACAAGTTTGTTTAAAAAGAAAAAAGTTCAAGAAATTGAATCAAATTAAAGAAGAGAATATTATTATTTTCATAGGGATTCTAGGCATCCATTTTCCAAGTATTCCCTGGAACACATTGCCCGTGCCATTTGGCTTACTTCCCAGTGCAAGGATAACAATTAAGGCTATATAAAACAAAATGAGCTGGTTACATGAGTGGAAAAATTAATCAACAAAGTGAAGATTTAATTTTCTTTCAAATGATTCAATATCTGTTTAGTATAAAATAGATTCGAGCTCCTTAACATGTGTTTTGCTTTCACCTCAGTTTTGCTCCCAACTTTGTGACACAGAGCTGCTTCTCTATGTAAAGATGGGAGCTCTGATTCTATGGATTTACATCCTCTACTGTGTCTGAACCTGTGTGGACAAAAATCTGGCACTCCACATGTGCCACTTGTCAGGAAAATGCTGAGCCTTGACTAGGAGACTGCAGTTCGGCAACAAAGCACTTGTATCCTCCTACATGGGCTATTTTTGTGACAAATAGCATTTGTGAAATAGCAATTCAGGGGTCCAGGGAGAAACAGAAGCAATGGATCTGAGCCAAAAGACAGACTCAATGGAACAGTAAATCTGCAACCTTGACCTCATTAGCAGCAAACTGTAACCAATTGCTAATTACCTTATGGCAACATTGTAAATTGAATGTGTGTATGTAAATTATACATGTGGGCATGCAAAAACTTTAGCTATTTGGCACCTGAAACTTGCAAAGACTTTATACAGTGAGGAGAGTTATGGAAAGTAGAATCCAAAGAAATAAAGATAAAAATCTTAAGGAACTATCCATGAGGTACCCTTCCATTGGCTTTCATCATTTTGTGCCATGCATGCATAGTTATTTAAATCAGCATCTACATAAAACATGGATTGTTGAGAAATTGAAGTTCCATGTTACATCTATGCACTACCAGAAAAAACATAACCTTTCTCTTTAAAGAGAACCCAAAAGTGGTGAGTAGGATGCAATTAACTAAATATTTTCTTTTAACATCTAGTCAATGAATAATTAAGTACCCCATATAAATAAGGTCTGCATTAATAATCTATGTAGGAGAAATTTTATATTAAATTTTACATGTACAAGGAAACATCTCAATCTCTTTCCCAAAGCACCATTCTGAAAAAAAAATGACCATAGAATCATGTCTTTCAGATCTTGGCACATATTGATGGATGAGTAGGTAAGGAACCCATTGGGTTAAGCTAAGCCCATGGTAAGTGTGCTTTGAAAGAGTAAAGCTCTGCAAAGCTGCTCTGATTCTAGTGTCATCTGTCCTTGTTTCCATGGAGGGAAAAAAGCTATATCCAGTGTATGACATAAAGGAGAGAGCTCAGAAAGAAACAACTCAGGCTTCCTCTCACATGTAGAATCTAGATTTTAAAAGTAGAAGAGCAGAAGGAAGTTCTTTAGGAAGAAATGGGTCATGGCAGGATGGAGGACAAGCAAGAGGGAAAAGAATGCACCATCAAATTTTGTTATATACATTTATAAATATTCCTAAATGAATAACATCATTTTGTATAATTAAATCACATAAAAAAAAGCTTTAAAAAATGAAAAGTAGATACTTAGGTCAGTGATGGAGTATAGACATAAGATATTGGGGAAATTATAAGGGTTAGAGAATATCCTCTGTGTAGAGTCTCTATTGATGAACACTGGTGTCTTTATGAGATGAATGATACTGGAAGACACATAAACGTGTTAGAATTTGCTACCACTTGTCACATGAATACTGGCAGCTGGAAGACTATCACAAGATGAAGCTGGTACCTACTTGGCCTGGTATCTGAACACAGACAGGGTGGTAAACTGGAAAGACACCAGCATTGACCCACTGGAATTCTCCATTGGACTGATGGGATGAAAATATGTAAGTAAAACAATCAATGTGGAAAATACCAAGCAGAGATAAATAATATCCTGTTTTTCAGAGCAGGGTTCATGGATTCATCTCATTCAGAGATATGTAAGGATGTGTGTGTGTGTGTGTGTGTGTGCCGTACAAATTCTGGCTGTATAAAAGAAACTCAGAGCCAGATATCAGGAAAAGGCTGAAATAACAGAGAGAGAAACATCACAGTTAAATCTCACCCAGCTATCTCCCTGCTTCTTCAGCCTGGCTCCTGATCACTTCTAATGAATACTTTGCCTTTCTACGCTTCTTTAAATACCTTCTTTGCCCAGCTGTATCACATTCAGGTTAAAATTAAAGGTGTGGGCAACTACTATTTGGTAGTTAGCCTTAAACTTACAATAACATAGAAAGATTCCCGTCTCTTGAGTTATGGGATTGAAGGTAAAGCACCACCACTGCCTGCCTGAGAGCCTGGAACTCCCTCCGTAATCCAAAATGGCTTCAAACTCAGATCTTCTGGGATTAAAGGTGTATGTAGGTCAGCACTCCTGGTCTTTCCCCTGTGCTGGGATAAAAGGTGTAACCACTCTCTCATCCTCCTGAATTGACTATGGGTAGATTTCTTCACTGATATTCCAGACTGGTTTTATTGAATATATAACATATCACATATATATATATATATATATATATATATACATAGAGAGAGAGTCAAGATTATTAGCATGGAAGGATGCATGTCACAAATTATTTTTATTATTGATGGCAGCAATTTATTTTACGCTAGTATAATTTATATGGTGAGAGAAAAAGTTGGCCACAGAGAAGCAAAATGCAGAAAAGTGAATATATCATCACTAGGTTAGAAATATCTCTGTTTTTTTTTTTTATTTCAAAGACCTATGTACACACTCAACTGGTTCATAGTTAGCAGTGGCAACACAGATAAAAAAAAAATTCCAGATTTCTTATGCTTAATCACCTCTGAAATAAATAATAATTGTTGAATAAAGATGTTATTAATTGAGTACTGGCCTTACTGAGCTCATATTTTAAAATGTATTATTATCCTCATTTTGTAGATGAGTAGGTAGAGGTGGAATGTAAGAGTAAGCAAAGGTAGTATGTAAATGACTTATCAGAAGTACTCAGCTATGAAACAATTCTTTTCTTCTCCAGAACACATTAAAAATTGTGCATCTTCACTTTTAAAATTTCTGTTAACACAGTGAAAGTCTTCTCCAGAGTTCATTAAAACACCCTAGTCACTCATCTACAAAGCTGTCTTCCAGAAGATTGAATTTTGTCATTTTTTAAGCACATCTCCTCGTCAAGATGGTTGGCTTGCAATTCCAGTTTTGATTTGCTCCATCACATAACATAAAAGGTGAAGTTGTGATCAGATTATTATTCTAGTTAATATTTCAATCATGCTTGCAAGTAGCCTCTTACTTCCAAAAGGTAAAACTTCTCTTAGAAGGCAACCATAATAAGGTACTTCTATTTACACTGGAAATATTACTCAGAATAACAAAATTCATAATATTTTATTTGATAAATTAAAGGACAGAGTAGATTCTATGGTGGTGTGCACTTAATGTACTTAACTACTTCCAATGGAATTATAAATGATCACAATACTCAAAAGATTTTAGTTTTCCAAACCCATAGCATGTAATCATCTAAAATACAATTCCCTTGGCTTACACATTTTTAAAGATTACCTCAGCCAAATTTAAATTTACGGAAATATTGAGGAGGCCTGAGTAATGTCCCTAGATCTATTAAGATTGGAAAAAAAGGAAATAAAGATAAGCAATACTACTCGGATTTCTTTCCAATGCATCAAGTTTGAGTTGTCCTGTGAAAAGTTTTCTCTGGTCACTGTTATTTCCTAAAATGACATACAGAGCCATGAAGTTGAAATCCTATTTATCTTGTCCTCTGAACACTTTCTTGTACTTGTCATAGATTATTATTTGAGACATGCATATTTTATATTTGATTTTAGGTGGTTTTTCAGCTTTTTCTCTGGCCTGTGGACTACACAGCTTCAGTGAAAAGGTTAGATAGGATTCTTAATGAACAAGTGTTGCCCATACAATACTGTGGTGTTTTTCACAAACTTAAATACACAGTAAGTTAATATACTGTGAGTGCTCCTCTGAACACTTAACAATAAATTGTTTGCATTCCAAAAAAATAACTTAACATGAGTGAATAATTTGTTCCCATCTCTGCTTCCCACTCATTTATTCAGCTCATGGTTAACATCATTTAAAAAAAAAAAAAAAAAAAAAAAGCTCTATCTTGCTTTTAAAAAAGCCACCTTCCCAACTTTTCCTCTTAACTCTCCTTAGTTAAGAACAAAATGCTGAAAACTTTTGTTCAATAGCTCGTTAACTTTTTTCTAATTTCATTGAGAGTCCATGAGCTTCATGAAGGCAGAAACATTTCATCAATAATTTCCCATCATGTAGAAAACAGTGCATCACAGCAATGCTTGTGGAATGAAATGATCAGAGCAGTTAATATGTAAGCACATATATGTCTGAAAAATATAGCCAGTCAAGTAATAAGCTACTCCATCATTATTCACTGTTAAACATATATCTGAGCTATACATATTATGGGGATAAGGAAAGAAAGAATGGCCTTATCCCAATGGCTGATTCCAGACAGGAGATGCTTAAGACTACTCTGAAAAAAAATGTGATCAACAGTAAAAGAAATAAAATAAATAAAATGATAAGCTGTAAAATATTTTTTGAACCATTTCACAAAGATGTAATGGCAAAATAGGGAAACAAACTCATACATTCATGACAAAGTATCAAAATGCCAGATATAAAATCTGCCATAACAACAGCCATACTAAGTTCAAATATATTAAACACTCTTAGGATAAGCAGAAACTGGCAGGATAATTAAGCAACACTGTATGGCTTCATATCATCTAGAAGTAAAAATTACATGCAAGCCTATTTATGAGGTGAGATGAAGCCTCCCTTGGAAAAGCAAACTAAAATAGCATTCTAACAGTTGATGAAATGGACTTTAATTGAAGCGGATGATTGTGTGAGACAACAGTGGTCATTTTATAACAAGAAAAGCTCCAACCCATGACAAACACACAAAGATCATAAACATGTATATACCTAACAAGGGGTTTCTAAAATACATTCAGGAAAAATAAATCAAAACAGAAGAGATAAGCAGGTAAGTCATTAAAATAATGACAGATTTAAATATCTCACTTCAATAATGGGTAAAAGAACCAGGAAGATAACAGATAAGTGCACATAAGGCAAAGATCTAGAGACACTGAGGTCCTAGGTAGAAAGCTTCAATGCTACTGTATGAAGGGTACATAGATCTGCACTGATGAGTGTTCTCCAGAGAAACCATACAAGGAAGAGACAGAGGTGGAGAGAGAGAGGGAGAGGGAAAGAGAGACAGGAAGAGGAATGGTAGAAGGGAGGGAGGAAGAAGGAAAAGAGAGAGAACTTCATTGTGGAGCCCATATTAGTATTAGTCCAAATACTATAAAGTAGCCCATCAAACTAACAATGAGACTGCAACTCCAATTTGAATCCCAAATCTACCACTTGGCAAAATTTTCTAGTTTAGAGGCCTCCCTCTGTTCTGTAAAGCCTTTTGATTCAGTGTCAGTGAGCTACCCATTTATAGCAACATAAACACAACAGTAGTGTGGTGATATATTGATCTGCTCTAAAGAAGTAACCTTTGCCTGAAGATCAGAGAGCAGAGCCAACCAGAGAGTTAGCCATAGCAGTCAGGCAGTAGTGACACACACCTTCAGTTCTAGCACTTGGGAAACAGAGGCAGAAATCTGTCTAGATTTCGGTGAGTTTTAGGCCAAATAGAGCCAGGCAGTGGTGGTACACACCTTTAATCCCAGCAATTGGGTTCCCATGCCTGTGCTCCCAGTACTCGGGGTAAAACACACACCTTTAATCTTAACACCAAAAAAGTTGAACAAGGAAGTCAGATAACTGGGTGGAAAAAGAAATACAGGGAGGGAAGAGACGAGAGTTGTCTCCCTCCTTTACAGCTGAGGACTCCAGCATTTACTGGGAGAATTTCTGGAGACAGGATCAATCCCTTTTGGCCTCAGGTGTTGGCTAGGTGAGAAGTGGCTGTGGTTTTTTCTCCCCCCAATATCTGGCTCTGTGTTCTTTGTGGTTTTTTTGTTTGTTTGTTTTAATTGCTGTTGTTTTTGTTTTTTAAAAAATAAGACCAATTAGGATTTATGCAACAGAGTAGTAACAATTTAACATTAAAAAAATAACAAAATAGTTCTGACCAAGTATCTGGAAACTGTAGGTCAGCTAAACTAACATAAAAAGTCTAACATCTCTGATCATTTACTAAGTTTAGTAAAGGATATGGGTGAAACTCAGCATGGGCTAGCAGCGCCAACATGTTGTCTGGGAATTTCTGGGCCCTAGTATTACAGGATAACCATTTACAATTTTGTTTCATTTACAAGAAGTCACAACAGTGCTTTGAGTGACATTTCAGCATTAACATTAAATGCTAAGGCAATGTTTATCTTTTAGATTGATTCAATCTCCTGTAGCCCAGAATGACCTTGAATTCCTGATCTTCTGCTTCCTCCTCCCAAATGCTGAGATTAAAGGTGTTTGCCACCAGCCCCTGCCCTCTATGAATAACTAGTGACTGGCTTTGCCTCTGATTTTCAGATAAGCATTAGCTGTTAGAGCACAAATCAAATATCACCATATTTCCTCTTTTTTGTTTAATTTGAAAAAAGTTTATAACTAATATAGAAAATTCTGTATACAATAAGTACAAAAATGATATAAAATATATAAGTCAAGAATTACATTAACAATGACCAGTACATTAACATTTGACAAATTTAAAGAAAATACTCCAATATTTATTCCATTTTTGTGAGTTCATTTTGTGTGTTGTACCAAATTCACTTTCCATTCTAACTTGTATTACCAACCAAATATTATCTTTTAATATCTCCCAAACTTATATATTTTTCACTTCTTTGGTGAGTTTCTTCTGTTCATTTGTTAACAAGAAAAAAAATGTAACTATCTAGTCTTCAGCTTCATCAAAAACCAGAGAAGAAAATGATATTAATGAATGAGTAAGAAGAACAAGCATTGAATTCCAAAAAACATGAAAAATGACAAAACAGCTGACTACCTGGACAGTCATGCAAGGTTTGTGTACAATGTTGGGGCATCCATATTCAGCCTACAGGCCTAGCATACCTGATAGATTTTTCTGTGAAGCAGCATAATTTTGGAGCACTGTCCTACATTGTCATGACAATGGTCAGCAGTCATTTCTTTTGTGACCTGTTTGTCTATTTGGACAGCATACTCTCAGCAGTCAAGGCAAGAGCACTTTCTTGCCCAGTGGCTAATTTTTGCCACAAAGAAAATAAACTCCATATGCAGTTTTCTTTGATGTCCATGATCTCTCTGAAGTAGACTGCTATTACCAGGAGCAGACATATCTCATATGTATTAACAACATCTTAAATACCATATTCTATTGATCACTGAAGGGTCTGAAGACAACTTGTCTATTTAAAATATATATGTTTGATCTTGAAAGCATACCTAATATATAAGTTATATTGTAACAGGTGACCACCAACTGACCTTCATTTCTTTACATCCTAATTAGTTGGTATTAATAACTTTCAAGGGATAGTAATTTGCATTACATTGTTAAATAAGTGTAATAGGTACAATACCTTGAACAAGAGTAGAAATATACATACAGTATGTTCTAAGAAAGTTAATCTCAAACTTGTATCAATATAAAAAACTTATATACAGGATACAAAATATAATCTAATATAAAATATTTAAAACTAGAATTTGCTTTTGAAAAGCAGATTCAACAATCTGCCTTTTATATTATATATATATATGTATATTTCCTTTTTTCAGAGTAGATTCAATAATCTACTCTTTGATCCTATCATATCTGTATCTTTTTTCTTTTATAAAATCAATTTGAAATTGTGGCACACCTGGGTCCTACTTTTTCTGTCAACAATTAAATAATTTGGGCAGCAACTATCCTATAGGATACCATAGGCTAACAAAGAAAAAGCCTGGTGCCAGGAATAGAGTAACAGTTTTGGAGCTGTTATCAGCCTTATTAAGTTTGCAAGTGATGTAAACAGAGAGATGGCAAGTGGCAAAAACGACAAGACAGATGCAGAACAAGCTTGAGGAACAGAAACTTTGTCCTAAAACAGAAATATGACACTGAACAGGAGTATGTGAAGTCTTACTTAAAAATGATGGAAACACTCAGCTGCATATCAATTTTACTCAGAAAAATATGTCTATTTGGCTTAGTTTATGAAATTCAAAAATGAATAAGTGATATGCCTGAATAATTGCAATTTTTGCATTTAAAGAATGATAGCTAGCAGAAAAAAAAAAAGATCCTCTAACATTATAAGAAATTGCCTTTGCTCTACTTTGTATATAGTTATCAACCAATGTGATATATATTTAATAAAATTAATCTGGAATATCAGAGTTAACCACAGAACCAAGCCAGGTCAGGGAGGGGTGACTCACATCTTTTTTCCTAACTTTAGGAATGCGAAAAGAGTATGTTAAGAATGCTGAGCAGAGCAAGAGAAGAGGGTTTATTTGCTTTTCCAGAGACTTTCTTTGCATTTTCGGCTGAGAACTCAGAGGCACTCAGTTGAAGCACTGGAGACAGGCCTGAGTAGTTGGCTGGAATACTGTTTTGTTTTGTTTTTTTTGTTTTTTTTGTTTTTTTGGTTTTTTTTTTTTTTTTTGATAGTCCAGCTAGATCGCAATATCTGACTCTGGGTTTTTATTATATACTAACTAGCATTCATGTAATAAACAACTTTACAATAAAATCCCTTGGGGAAGACACCATGTACTCAAGTCATAAAAAATGACAGTATTCAGTTGGAACTCACCTAAAAATGTCATCTGTTCTGTCAGATTTCATAGTTCTGGAAGTTGCTGTGGACATTACCAAAAGGGGAGGAAGTTATCCTCAATCTTCCACATCTGTGAGGGAGCTACAGTAATGAGCAACCCAGCTAGACTTGCCTACTTGTGTGATAGTATCATAACCATCACGGAAGTAAGCAACTACTTTTCTGCTTGTATTTAAGACTCAATCTATATTTATCACATACAAGATCTATTGTGATAGCCAGGAACCTATGTATAGACTTGTCATAGGACCTGAGGGGAATTTACTACTATTACTCTGTTAAGTAAATAGTATTAAACAAAGTCCTGATGACTTATCACTATATCCATAGATTGTGCATCTCAACCCTCGACAGAGAAGCTTCTATTTGCAGTAGATGGTGATTAAGACAGAGACCCACAACTGGTAAAGGTACAGTAAATAAGAGATTAAAGAATTTTCAGCTTAAATGGGACTAAATAACACACCCTCTTCCCAGGTATCATTATGGAAGAGAGTCAGAAAGATTATCAGAGCCAGGGGTGATGGATGACTACAAGGAAGCAGTGTTTTGGGGAATCAGTAGAACAGTTATATAACCTCATAATTACTGTATCAACATGCATAAGAGCTGAACAAGCTCATGCCAGACAAAATCCCAACACAGAAAGGGGAGTTGTGTGTGAAGGCTCACTTTTAGGCAAGAAGCTGATGGAAAATGACAGCTGTTGGAAGAAGGACAGTCAGTTTTCTTTAAAGGTTAGGGTCCCTGTTACTTCAACCATGATCAGTGGAAGGCCACATATTCAATAATATATGGGCAGTACAAATTGGAACTAATGCATTTGAGATTTAAAACAGGACATAAAGTACAATGAGTAAGCAATTGGGGGAACATGCATCTGGGAAGACTTGGGAAAGGAGGGTAAATATGGACAAAATGCATGGCATCAAAATCTCAAAGAATTAAAAATAAAACTTTTTTTTACGTATTTTCTTTAACATAAAAATGTTTAAATACTTTGAATAATTGCACAATTTAATCTAATAAATGAAGTAAGCCACTTACAGAACAAAAATGTTTATTTAGCATACAGATACAGTTCATGACCAAAAGTGGTGGTTTAGTTTGGGGGCCCCTGGAGAAGGTATCCCATGGTAGTATCCAGTAGCCTAAGAGAAATTGGTGCTGCAATCTATCTACTCCAAGATCTAACTTTCTCTCATTCGACCCTACCCCTTACAGATTTTATTACCTCTTAATAGTCAAACACTAGGAACCAAGCCTTTTGTGCACTGGCTTTTGATAGACACAAATCCAAACATAACTAACTCCACTCATTTCAGCATCAGTCTCCTGAAAACCTCTGGATCCCACTTCTATTGTTTAAATATAAAGTCCTGTAGTATGACTCTTTCTTCCTTTGTAATGTTCCCTCCAAAGGGAAATGGGAGGCTCCTGAGACCCGAGAAATAATGCAAATACCATGTGCCTGAAAAAGAGGAAACTTGGAAGATTCTCAAGGGCTCATCCGAGCTTCACAGCAGCGCTGGACAATGGCTGCTGAGAAGACTGAGCAGCCCAGATGCTGAGAGGAAATGTCTAGGATCTGCTCATCTGTCTGTAAGGTTTACAGAGGCTTCCACAAAATCAGCTTCCATAAGTCCTCACTGTACTGGGGTGGGCTTTCAGTGGTTTAGCCACATTAGTATCAGTTATGCTCCTGTGGTAACCTCTCACTCACATTCCTGCAAATAACTCCCAATAAAACTCATTAGTCCATCATCTCAGGCTTTCTGCAGTTGCATCTTTGGTGTGTACTGAGTCCTATTTCTGGGACAAATAGCAGTCTGTATTATATCTCTCCAGGAAAAGTCTTTCACACATCTGTCATCACCATTTCTGGCATTCTAGTAAATGTCTTTAGTCTACTTAGAACATTTTGAAATGTGTTTAATATTAACAAATATATTAAGGGGCCTTAATTCAAAATACAAACACATTGAAGCATTCTTTTTTTTATTTTTCAAATTTATTTTTAGGAATGACTTTTTTTACCTGGAAATTCAAACCTTCCCACATGAGGACAGAACATTGAAGCATTCTTACAGACCTGTTTTTATTTTTTATTTTTTATTTTACATTTTGGCTGATAAAAATCAGATTTTTGGCCCACATATAACCATCATCTGCACTTAAAAATAAAGACTGCATTTTTTTTAAAAAAAAATGTGCATTTTCTTGCAGTGATTTTATACTCAGACTGAAAGGGGAAAAAGGAGCTTGGGAAGTTAATGCATTAACACATTTTTAAGTAACTTCTCAAGTGTAATTTTATTTTCCCCTGGCTCAGCATTTCATTTTTATAGCTTCAATTAATCAAAGCTGAGCAGGCTTTAAGTCTACAGTTCCTCCTTGAGATTCTCTAACAATGCCTGTCCACCTTCCTCACTGTCCTAGTGTTATCTCCCCGGCCTCCATTGTTTTAACTGAGCTTTCCTCCAGTCTGATTCCTTCAATCATCACAACTCCAGCATCCTTGGAGAGCAGGAGCCATAAATTTCTAAAACCGTGGAACAAGGACAAATGTTCAGGCTTCCCCAGGGAATTTACTGAATAATAAAGACCATTTAAGAAATGCCAGGAGAAATTGATTACTCCATGAGTCAGAACAACCAGCTCAGATCGGAGAAGAACAACACCATTTAGTCATAGAACTGGTGAAAGAAAATGGTGAAAAGACAACTACATTCATCTTACTCTGCATTGTTTCTGGGTATCAGAATTCCCAGAAGCTGACAGACATATAATTCAAGATGAGACTAGCTGTAGAAAATAACTCCATCCTCAATTCAAATAAATATTTTAGAATGCTATGGATACATAAAAAAAAAATAAGTCAAGAGATCTAAAACCAATATAACAATGTAAGGACCTAGTTACGCTCTCCATTTCAAATCATTTGATTAAAAATTGTTAAGGTGGAAAAGCAGAGAATATGAGGATATTCCCTGTTTTATCATTAAAAGTATCTAGAATTTTCTAATTCACATTTCACATTTTTGCAATTATTATGAATCTTGTAATCTTATAAATCACTTTTTAAATTTCTCTTCTACTAAGATGTAAGCATGGTATAAAAAGAGGAGTCAGACATTCTCATTTCTGGAAGCCATTGAAAGTTCAGAATAAACCAATATGTGAATATCAAACCTGCTGGATCTTTGTTCTGTAAGACTCAAAATAATACATTTTTAAAAGCTTTGCATTACAGAGCAGACCTGTAATCTCAGAACTACGCAAGTGGGAGCATGAAAATCAGATCAAGACCAGGGGTATATGAGAACCTGTTTCAGGAAAAACAAAAGAAAAATGGGCATATTTTCTTGCTTTGTTCTAATCTTGGTATATCGAGTTGAGATATGAAAACACAACTTTCAAAGATTTTCAGATACTCGTTAAGATGCTCCCAAATGACCACCCTTAGAAAACATTGGTTTATGTCTGAAAGACGGCCTATTCATAAGCCACATCAAGTCTACCAGGGGACTTTAAATGTCAAAAACTTCCAAATACAATTACTTCTTATTCATTACATGGCTAATGTTAAGAAGCAGTAAATCAAAAGCAAAAACAGGTTAATTTTATGTCAATCACGAAACCTGCTGACAGGTGTCACCATATGTTTCAACAAGATCTCCTAGCCATGGGTCATTGCTTTGTAAAGGAACTAAAGGACACTTGAGGGACTGTGACACAGTGAAAGCCCCCGTGGGATCTTGCACAGTATCTCCTGACAGGTACAGAATTAACTCATGACATCGTGGTATTTTCCAAACATGACAGCTCCCAGATCCATTGCCACTTAACACAGTGGGGGTTGGGGAAAAAAATCAGGGCACATAAGTAATGCACTCTTACAAGAGTCCTGAGGACAATTATGTTCAAAGAGAATATCTAAATGGTTAAATTCAGAGAAGACAATAGCTGAATACATAGACACTAAATAAAGTTATTCTTTTTTGGGTGGAAGGGGGAGCTTGTAATTTTAATTTGCTTCCTAGCCTAATTTCCATAGAGCCAATGAATAAAGTATTCATTATGATATGTTGAAGAGTGCTTTATTTTTTCTTAAATGGCAAAAAGAGTTTTAGTGAGCAGTCGAGAAAGCAGTTAGGGTTCTCCATTTCCTTCCTGCACACACACTAGCACTCCCACACAGCCCAGGCCTTGGCCTAGCACAATGAGACATACACACGCAAGCTCTAAGCTTTATATTTATATCACATACACAGATATACACTCTTATGAACTGTGATCTTCACACTACTCATTGCAGAAAAGAACATGTTTGCAGAGAAAAGCAAAGCATTTACACCATGTGATAAATAAAGGTCTCATAAAATTTCAAGGGTATTTCTGAGATAATTCTCTATGACCTCAAGTCCAGTGCCATATTAAAGATGACTGAAGGTATCGTGAATATATGGAAAAGGTGAAAGAAATAAACTTGTAGAAAAAAAAAAGTTAAAACAAATATTTCTAGCTCTTGAACTTCTAACATAAAGTAAGTTCTACATGCTACCTCTAAAGCATATTTCCTGACATATAGAAAATGAAGTAAGTTACAAATACAACAGGATAATTTGAAAATAAAAGCAATATAGGGTTGTAAAAAAGATAAAAGTAACACAATAAAACAAATGCAACAGAACTGAGAATAAAAAAATACAACAGACACAATTCTTTTCTTTTTTTTTTTTAATTTATAAAAACACTTTTATTTATTTAATTATTTGCCTTGGTGTTTGCCTGGAACTGAAACTACAGACAGTTGTGAGCTGCCATGTGGGTGCTGGGAATCGAACCCGGGTCCTCTGGAAGAGCAGAGGGTGCTCTTAACCGCTGAGCCATCTCTCCAGCCCCCAGACACAATTCTTTGTTCTTCTGCCAAGAAAAAAAATTAGATCCTCCCAATATTATGAGTATGTAGATAAATCCATAAGAGTGGCATTTAGACTTCATGTGAGGTCTACTTTCTCAATCCTGAGTCCTTATTTTCTTTTTTAAGTTATAAACTTCTGTATTTACATTTTATATTAGAATTCAATATGATTCCAAGATCTATTTATTTATACGGATACTATTCAATTATATGACATGGACTTACTTAACATGTTGTATAATAATATTTTTCAGTCCCTAAGAAGATGTACAAATATTAACATCCATATGCACTGAGTAGAAATAACTTATTTCTTAGATTTGATAATAAAAAATGGAATATATCATGAGTCAGGTATTATTCCAGAAGCCTCATAAGTAATTAATTTAATGTTCATAATAATTATTCATTGAGAAAGGTACTATAAATATCTGAAAGTTTACTTTTTAATTTAATTTTTTTGAATTTCCAAATTAACTTTTTTATTTATTTTACAAGCCAACCATAGTTTCTACTCTTTCCTCTGTTTCTGACATTCATGCCCTGGCTCACATCTCCCCTCTCCCCATCCACTCCTACTCTATCTCCATTCAGAAAAGTGACCAAGTGAGCTCAGAGATGTCATTTCACCCAATTGATAAAGAATTATTCTTGAAGTGAACCCTGACAATCTGGTCTACAGCCCACACTCTTAACTTTCATGCCTAAATACTATAATGTTCTTTTCCATCAGCCCATAAAAAATCCCTTCTGTCATGAAGTTTTTCTTGGGATTTCAATTTTTTTCAGTTTTAAAAATTTTATTAATGTTTTCATTATTTGAAAATTTTATATAGGCTTTTCATATTTATTTCCTTCCTGCAAATCTTCCCAGACCTTCTCTATCTTCCTATCTACCCAACTTCATGTTCGTTCTCTTTCTCTCTTTCTTTCTTTTCTTTTTTTCATTAAAAATATTTTAATTTTATGCTCATTGGTGTCTTGCCGGGGGTGTCAGGTCCCCTGGAACAAGAGTTACAGATAGTTCTGAAGGGCCACGAGGGTGCTGGGCATGGAACCCGAGTCCTCAGAAGAGCAACAACTTTTACAATGATCTTTTGTGGAAGCCTCATGATCTAAGAGAGTTGCAGGGATGGTGCTGACTTTGTGGCCCTTTCTGGCCCCTTGCTCCACACACAGTTTATAAAGGAAAAATGTTACAAGTTAGCATTTTAACTACCCTAGCCATTAGAAGCCACCAATGAAGTCAAGACCTCCTAGTCTATATTTTTTTTAAAAAATTACATTTATGTATGTATGCATGTATGTGTATATGTGTGGGTACTTTAATGCCATGGTACATGGATAGAAGTCAGAGAACACCTCTTTGGGATCCAATTCTTCCTTCCATCATGTCTGTTTCTGGGGTCCAACCCAGAATGTAACAAGTGTTTTTATCTGCCTAGTCATCTCACTGGTCCTTTAGCTTATTTTTATATACATGCTTTTGTTTTCAAAAAACTATTCTCTGGAATAATAGTAATGGCTTTTATTCAATCTCAGAAAATAAATTTTTCTCACTGTAGATTATTAACTATTTTATTAAATTTTCCACTCAACATGCTCATGAATATGTGATAAATCAGATTATCAAAAAAAAAAAAAGTAACACTTGGTCTCTATGAGTCTACTCATCTCTGCCAGTGATGTCTTGAAAAGCATTTGCTATCTTGCTCTGTGCCAAAGTAGTGATATTTTGCTACAAATGACATAATTGCATGTTTCAAATAGCAATTAAAATAATGGAAAGATTTTTCTTTCATAGAAAGGAGGAAAACCTAGACAGAAATCTTCTTCACTGATACCAGTTATTCAAAGGAGAAAATTTTATTGTGGAAAATAAAAAGCATTCATGTAAAAAGAAAAACAAGTAGAATATTTTCTTCTGCCTTGTGAATGATTGATTTGTTTTCTCAACCTGACAGTGGAGATCTAATCAAGAATTAAGAGTAGTTTTAAATAAGTAATTTTAACATAGAAAATGCTTTATGGAATGTTAGCTTGATACTATATAATGACACTTGGAATGATGAAGAGCTCACCATTAAGCAGCTGTGTGAGTTTAAACAATCATTATGCACTCCCTAAGGGGAAAAGTTTCATCATTAGTAAATAGATAGACTGATATTAGCCCACAGGCTATTAGAAGAATTAAGTACCATACTAGGAATAGAAGATACAGTGTTGAGAATAGCAGTGGTCCGTATTAAGAGAATGCCTTGCAGTAAATGCTTTGTTACAAAAGGGAAACACTGCTTCTTCTATTATTAAATTGTTGAGGATGTGTCATAAAATTTCACTAAATTGAGAAATGAAGATATCACCAGGGTCAGAGCAAAATATGAAGAGAGGAGGAACATGGTGTCGATAATGTTTCTTGTGTATTATAAGTTGGACAAATGATTTAGTAAATGAGTCAGAGAGATTTATTTATTAATTTCAACAGATAAACCGGTATGTTCTAAGTTAGGGTAGGAGATGTCCTAGTTGTCTATGACTGACATGCTACTGGAAATAGTCAAAATATCCATTTAAAATCTTGTGCATTCAATTTGATTTCTCAAGAAACTATGTCCTGAGTTCAATGAAAAGAAGTGAGAGGCTCCAGGGTTATTCACTTCCATCTTGCCCTTGTGTGTGTGTGTGGGGGGGTCGTGACCTTTTTTGGTACTTACAGCCTCTCTGCTTTGTCCCAGATAAATGCTAGCATACTTGAAATCATGCTGCCTTGCTGAGGGTCCACTGCGTGGCTATGACTGGCTCTGCCTGTCGGGAATGCTTACTACTGGAATAAAACAATGAGCTAAACAACGACACACCTGCAACATCTGGATCTAGAATATTGTGGGTTAATAATCTTTAAAAGCAATTCTTTCCTCATTTAACTAATCTGAATATTCAGCATATTTATCCTGCTTGTTCAAAGATAGTTTTAGTCAGCTTAATGGTTTTGAATGCCCGAATTTTTGCATGATTTCTCTTAGTCAAATAGATTTAAATTGAAACAGTATGAGTTCAAATATTACTGAGGAAGGGGAAAAAGTGATAGAGACAGACAGACAGACAGACAGACAGATGTGTACACACAAACACATCAGAGTAAACAGAAATTTAAATTAAATTTAAAGAGCATTGTATTTTAAGCAGAATGGTACTGTGGTTAGATTTGTATTTCAAGAAGTACTTTGTAGGCACACAGTGGAAAATTACAAGACTGAAATAAAAGAGAAATATATCAATTCAATTTTGTTAAATGCATATTGCCCATCTACGGCCTCAGACTTAAATAAAGCCAGGGATACTCTACTTAGGGTTGCTTAGTAGAAATTTGTGGTGGCCATAGTTCAGTCACGGGCATTAGCTGTGACCTACTGTGCTTTCTTCATCTGTAGCAGAGCCTAATCTGGCTTAAGGAGCTTTAGATTTTATTTTTTATGTTTCATGTATTTTAGAGAAAAGAGAAGTTTTATTACTGTATGGGTTTTTTTTTCTATCCTGAATGTTTTGCTTTTTTTATATAAAGTTTGATATTGATGTTCAAAAAAACAAAAAGAAAAAAGAAAAATGAAAAAAAAAGGAGCATTTGTTAGATATCTTCCTGATATCTCACCCACAGGATCACAGTTGGAATACCTACATGCCAAATGGTGATTCTGGACTGGGAAGTTTTCAAGGACCCAGGACTGGTGCCAATGGTATAAGTGGGTCACTGCAATCTATAAAGATATTTCTATTTAATCATTTAGCTAAAATTCTCTGCTCCCTAGATAGCTACATCAGTGAGGTCAGATGGTTCAAACTGTAGCCAACACACTGGTATGTTCATGTCACCATGTCTTTCCTGGTGAACAGAAATACCTTGAAACCTCCAGACAAACTAAATCCATCTTACTCTAAGTTGTTTCTATCAAGCACTTATCCACAGCAATAAGGAAAGCATCTAATATCTCTATGTATTATTCATCTGTGGAAGAATGCATCAAAAAACAGGAACCTGACATTCATGTTGCCTGTGATTTTATGACATTTTTACTTTTGTCCTTACACAAGAAAGGGGGTCAGAGAAAGAAAAGCATAGTTGTGTTAAATTCAGCTTCAAGCAAATATTGATGAGACTTAATCACGAAGCAATAAAAGTCTTTAGAAACTAGGCAATGAATAAGATTAAAGGAGATAATGCAGAGGCTAAAAGGAAAATGATTACACTTGGGAGTGACAATTATGGCTTCAGAATTAAAGAGCTTAAGTATTTATTAGGGAAAAAAAGAAAAGCTAAGCTAAGCCATATTGATCCAGGTATTTAGATGAGGAAACTACTCTTGGCCTGAGATACCGAAAGTACTTTGAGAGGATAGGCAAGGGTGGGCCTAATTATTCTAGCCATGAAACCTATACAGAAAAGTTCTAATTCTGACATGGTTACTTCAGGCTCAATGCAAATGAGACTGAAAAGTGGACACTGGTTTCATGATTAATTTCTTTCCATTTTATTTGTTCCTGACTGTTAAGTCCCTACATTCCCAGGTTTCCCTGGGTCTTTGCACCTGTTCTTTCTTTTGCTGGTACTGCTCCCTGTTTTTGATCTGTGCTCTGAAAGCACCATTTACAAAAGATTTTCCTGAACCAACTGATGTGCTGCAATTTCATCCAAATTTGGTCTAAAAAGCTCCTAGACCCTGGGGGGAAATGCCTGCCAGGTTCAAGAAAGAAGAAAACTAGGAAGTCTGTGAAAGCCAAAAAATTATAAGGTTCACAAACCCCATTTTCTAGGTTATGGCAGCAACAAATAACTGCTAAGGATGTGTATTCTCCCCAACCTGTGGAGTTAGCATCCTCCAGGTCCTACACAGGGACCCAGAGCTCCAGCTTCTGCAAGTTATCACTCAAACCAGAGTGGACTTCCTGTGACAACTGGTTTAGTGTTATGGTTCTATAACTGCCCCCTCAGCCAGAAAGACAAGTCATTGTGGAAAAACGTTTACTGTTAATCTGATAACCTGAGTTTGCTTCCTGGAACCCAAGTACTAGAAGGAGAGAATCAACTGTCACAATTTGTCCCCTGACCTCTAAACATCTATTCCATGGATTGTGCACCCATGTCCCTTACCTCACACACACACACACACAGAGAGAGAGAGAGAGAGAGAGAGAGAGAGAGAGAGAGAGAGAGAGAGAGAGAGAGAGAGAGAGGAGAGAGAGATTTAAAGCAACATATCTACATTGTGAAATCTAAAATCTGGAAGTTCTGTGGTCCATGAAAACATAGCATAAAAATTGCACAATAATACAGGTCAGTGTAAACAAGACATATGAAAATCTTTGCACTATTGTCAAGATTTGAAGGAGATAACAGGGTCCAGACCAATAATAAAGAACAAGAAAACAATAAAAATTAAACCATGATACCAATGAATGTAAATGAGAAGTTTAAAAAAAAAGCATCCCACTATTTTTTATAATTGCTACATGTACTTGTATAAATGACATTATTAACCACAACAGCAATATGATAGCAAAGTACACAGTGACGGCATAAGTGGTTTAATTAATAATTAAATGATCTGTATTTGTAACATTATTATCATTCATATGTTCTATTCAGGAATAGAAGAATCTCAAATGCTGAAACTCCAGTAAGTTGTGGGAAACATCTATTCATATGACTTCACAGTTGGCATGCATCAGAACACTGTTTTATCACAATGTGGCTTTTAATAGCTGGCTATGACTATCAAATAGGAATGTCACAAAAACATGATCTCCTCTTAACATGAAAGATGAATTTTCATAAGAGTGCTTCAGACACAGCACACATATTAAATTGAAGAATGACAATGCTTCCTCAGGTTCCTGCCCACATTTATCATTGTTCACTTTGATTTCCCTGTGCTTTCTTTGCAATCTCTTTGAAGCTAATTTTGAGATAACCATATCACACAATTCCTGATTTCCCCAGCTGAGCATGAAAAAAAATCAGCATTCTCAGATTTCTACAATGCCAGTGTCCATTCCCATGTACAATTGTTGGCAGTTTCCTCCGCCTTACAGATAGAGACTCTGACTGTGCAAACCCCTTCATTTTCTCTTTTGAGAATCTCTGTATGTGGGTTAATGGTTAACCCTAAGAATAATCCTTGAAAAAAGCTTCAGGTAATTATTTTTCCACATAACATTACATATGAGCCTTTTGATAACTAATTTTAAAGTGAGTTATTACATATCTTGATTACATAATTTCTATGGTTACTTATTAGTGATGAATCCTAGGAGCTGATATACATTCTTCATTGCTCATCTCATTTAAAGCTTCAGTGTTATAACAAAGCACATATGTATGATGCCATTTTACAAGGTATATTGAAATCAAGGTGAAATGACTTGCCCAAATTCAAAGGTTACATTTTGGGGATGTGGGAAATAGTCTTTACTTTTTTTCTGGTTTCTTCCCAGATCCTTAAAAATATATTCTTTGTAGAAGTGTATTTCCCACTTTCTCTTCTATCAAGTTCAAAGTGGTTGGGGTTAAGTTGAGGTCTTTGATCCACTTGGATTTGAGTTTTGTGCAGGGTGACAGGCTCGGATCTAATTGCATTTTTCTACACACTTCCTTCCAGTAATGCCAAACCATTTGTTAAATAAACTATCTTTTTTCCATTGAATGTTTTGGGCCTCTTTGTCAAAGATCAGGTGTTCATAGGTTTTTGGGTTAATGTCTGGATCCTCAATTCTATTCCATTGGTCCACAAGTCTGTTTTTATGCCAGTACCAGGCTGTTTTTATTACTGTAGCTCTATAGTATAGCTTGAAGTCAGGGATGGT
>PVIH01021322.1:0-30033 GCA_004025045.1 Sigmodon hispidus | reverse complement strand
TTCACACTCCACTCACAGGCTGGTCCACACTCCGCTCACAGGCTGGTTCACACTCCGCTCACAGGCTGGTTCACACTCCACTCACAGGCTGGTTCACAGTCCACTCACAGGCTGGTTCACACTCCACTCACAGGCTGGTCCACACTCCACTCACAGGCTGGTCCACACTCCACTCACAGGCTGGTTCACACCCCGCTCACAGGCTGGTTCACACCCCGCTCACAGGCTGGTTCACACCTCGCTCACAGGCTGGTTCATATCCTGTGTGTTTTGCTGTCACACAGTCACACACAAACACATCCAGATGTGCACATAGCTACACAAGCACAGAGCTGAGGGTCTGGAGAGATTCATACCCAACTGTTACGCTTTCTGGATGTGTTACTGTCTGTGTTATTTTGTTTAATTGTGGCAAATGTCTATCACATATGGTTGACACAGTTTTTAAATGCAAGGCGGGGAATTCTGGTTAGTTAAAAGTTCACATGATGTAAATTCTAACTGAATGGGTCCTGTCACCTACCCTTCTCTCATTCAGGTAAATTTAAGGATTCGGTAAGCAAACACACTTGCTGTGGACATATAAAATTCCAGGCCCACACTGAATATCCAATGACCAGTGAGTGTTGTTACTACACCTGCTTCCCACGTCCAGCGTGCCTAAAATGTCCTTTCCTACTCTTGCCCCACCCTGGCCTCATCAGTGTCGTCAGGATTAACACCCCAGTCTCCTAACAGCTTTTTGACCCCCAAGATCTTCCAGAACCTCCTCCTCACTCCAACTATAAAACTCGTATGATGCTTTAAGATTAACTTCAAAAAAGATTGAGGTGTGACCCAGTATAAAACTCTTGTGTAGCATGTGATGAGCATAGCGTTTCATCTCTAGAAAACACACACACACACACACACACACATACATAATATATACTCCCCTGAATGCATACACATACACACAATGACCATGTCATTTCTCTATCCCTCTTCCTAAAACTCTATGGTTCCTGGTTGTCCATAGGATAAAATCTAAGCCTGATACCTAACACTCAGCCAATCCTTTACATACAGACTCTCACCTAAATTCTCCACGGGTTTTCCTTTTCTTTAGTACCAGCACTGGGAAGGTGGACAGCATGTGGATCTATATGAGTTCAAAGCCAGACTGGAGAACTCTTCCTCAAAAAGATTTTTTTAAAGAGCTTTTTCAAAATGACATGTAATGTGAGGGTATGAATACAGAAGTGTAGGTGCCCTTAGAGGCTAGGCATGTTGTAGACTCCTGACTGGAGTTCCAGGCAGTTATGCGCTACCTGACAAGGTGCTGGGAATCACACTTGGGTTCTGCAAGGCGGTACACACTCTTAAGCACTTGATCATCTCACCGTCCCTAGTTTCTGAAAACACTTCCATGGAGCAGACAGAATGGCACAGTCCTACAAACCCAGCACTCACAGACTGGAAACCTGCGGCTCACCACCCTCACCCTGTGCCTCTGCATCTCTAGTTAGCGTCTGTCCCTACTGGGAACAGGACTGCCCACCTGCTCTCCACTTTTGAGGCTGTCTTTGGATATTCTGATCTAGAGCGCTGAGCCAGTTCCTTCCTGAGGACCCTTCTATGCACCTCCATCTTGGTGAACCATGCCACACAAGAGGGTTGATTGTCTCAGGTTTGAGCCACATAATGACTTCCAGGTCAGCATGTTTATCATGTGAGATGCTTGACTAAAACATAAAAACAATGTAATCACAGTATAGGGGGGGTTGGGTATGAATCAAGAGGATCAAACATTCAAGACCAGCCTGGCTACATGGAAACCTATCTCAAACAACAAAAATACTTGTGTGGCTTTTCAATAGAAGATTTTAGTGATTTCTATTTTGTGTATTTCGTATGTGCATATATGTTCCTCTATATGTCCTGTGTGCATGTGAAGTCATTATTGGGTGTCTTTATGAATAACTCTCCATTTTTGTTTTTTTAATTTATCTTTATTTTATGTGAATTGGTGTTTTGCCTGCATGTATAACTGTGTGAGGGTACCAGGCCCCCTGGAACTGGAATTATAGATAGTTGTGAGCTGCCATGTAGGTATTGGGAATTGAACCCAGGTCCTCTGGAAGAACAGTCAGTGTTCTTAACCTCTGAGCCATCTCTCCAGCCCCGCCACCTTAGTTTGTGAGACAGAATTTCTCATTGAAACTGAAGCTCACTGGCATGCTGGCAAGCCCCAGAGACTCGCCTGCCTTTTCCTCTCCAGCATGGAATTACAGGTGCCTGCTACCAAGCCCAGCTTTTTATGTGAGCATCAGGGATCCACATTCTGGTCCTCATGACTGCTCAACCACTACCTTATTTACAGAGCCATTTCCCTGGCCCCTTCTCTGTGTATCCTGCAGCTGACGTTGTTTTTTTTCAGTCTCGAAATTTTCTACAGACCCATAAGAAGCCTACAAGCCCTGAGCTGCAAGGCTCTGGGATCAAGAAATAGAAGATGCCCAACACTACCTTCATGCCACACTGACCTCTGCTGTGTAGTGGGTCTGGGCAGAGCAGCCAATCTGGTTTCCTGTCTCTGACCCTAGCACATTGCAGCCTCCACATGTTTCTGTCATCTGGATCACTACAAAGCTCTTCTCTCTGAAGCTCTCTGTGCATGACTCAGGGCACAATGTCAGAACACCATATGCCTGCCTGTCACCCCTCGTGAGCCCTGAGTAACTTCGTCAACCCTGCTTTATAGAAAAGGAGGCTGCCGCTGAGGACTAGGGCACAAAATAAGACGCCTCAGCCTGAGTCTGAAGATGACATGGGATTGTGTGGTCTCAGCTTTTGCAATCTCTCTCAGTACCCTTTCAGCAATCCTGCCCGAGACAGCATCAAGCTTCCCTGGCTCCTTGTTCCCAGCAAGACCCAGACTTCGCCTCCTCCATACACTAGCCAGCAGCATCATTCAGTCCCACATTCCCTCGGTTCCCCCTATATGTCAGGTGGGGAAAACAATGTCAAGGCCATCAGCTTCTGAGCCACTTGGGGCAGTGGGTGGGGCCTTGGAAATCTCCCTAAGACTGTTCTGTGGCCTGTATCCCCTGAGACCCGAACACTTACCACAGATCCAAGCTAAGCAGGGAACCCTGGGCTGCCCACTCTCCCGCCCTGTGCCATCTGTACCTTTGCTTAGAGTCTCCGTCCCCACACGGGGATTGTTGGTTTGCCAAGGAGCTCAGAATAGGCCTGCTCCACCTGCTGTCCACCTTTGAGGCTTCCATTGGGGACTCCTCTACAGGCCATTGGGCCAGAGTTCCCTGCTTAGCTTGGGCACATTCCTGAAGACCCCCAAAGTGGCCCTTCTATCTTCCATCTTCCTGAAGCATATCCTACAATTTGTGAAAGGAAATTGACTCTTCATTGAGCATCTCCCCATCTTGGCTAGGAATAAGGAATTACTGGGGTCCATTCAGTTCTCGAAAACGACTGTGAATCAGGAGATCTGAGTCTAGCCTCCCAACATCAGGTACCTATATTTCTTATCAAGGTGACAGAATCTAGAGTTACTGAAGAGACAAGTGTCTGTGCATGACAGTGGAGAATAATCCAGATTTAATTGAGGTGGGAGGATCCACCCTAAATGTGAGAGGTCTCAGTCCATGGGCCGGATTAAATTAAAAGAAGGAAATAAGGCCTGGAGAGATAACTCAGGCTGCTGCTTTTGCAGAGGACCAACACTCAGTTCCTAACCCCACATGAGGCTGCTCATAACTTTTTGTAATTGCTCATGACTGCTCCAGCAGACATCATCCTCTTCCGGCTTCTGTGGGTGTCTATATGCACATGGGCATGCATACAAACATACACACAGAATCCAGCTCTCCACCTTGCCCCAGTTCCCATGGTGACTAAGGCTAATCACTTCATAGGGGAGGAAACTGAGACCTGAAAAACTCCAGAGATGCCATTGCGTCCCACAGTGTCATGGCCCCCAACTCTTCACTTGATGGCACTCCAGGTGCTGGGGCTGCCAGGATCGGTTGCAAGCAGCCAAATGGTGTGTGCTGGGCAAACCTTCCAGCCCAGGGGCACCCAGGACTGCCCAGGCTTCCAAGAACTGTAATAGTCCTGAACCAGGGTCTGAGCTAAACTCAGTGATGGAGTACTTGCCTCAAAGGCACAAGGCTCCAGGTTTGACACCCCCCCCAAAAAAAAACCTAATAAAGAACTAAATACATGGATTTGAGGCCAGCCTGGTCTATATAGTGATTTCTAGGACAGCCAGGACTATATAGAGAAACCCTGTCTTGGGAGGAAAGAAAAAAGAAAGGAAAAAGGGGAGGGAGGGAGGAAGAAAATAACAAAATTAAATAAAAGGCAGTAGAGAAGGCTCTATCCATGGTCGAGGGTTACAGGCCTGGTATATTTCATTTTACCCTAGAATGAAGCTGCCAGCTGACGGTGGTGGGTGATGAGTCACAGAGCCAGAGGCGAGATGTCTGACTCAGCCAGCCAGGTGTTCTGCACCCCTTGTGACTCTAGCTCTTTCTGCCCTGAGTCTGAGTACACTCTGTTTGGTGAGACTCTACACAGGGGGTCAGGACACCAATCTGGAGACAGATGGCCTGGGCCAACTCCAGCTCAGCTCCAACCCAGGAAAAACTAGTTCCCTCCCAGGCCTCTGTATATATGCCCACAAAACCAGAAGTGTGGCATGGAGTTCCTCCAAGGTCTGCATTGGGCTGTGACATTTCAGTTGGCTCTGGGGGCTGCTGGTCCTCAGCCATGAGCCAGACAGATACCAGGAGGTTTATGCTCAACAGCTGATGACTGTGTCCCCTGTGATGGCTGAGCTACCCAGTGTGCCGTTCCCAGGCCGGTAACTAAAGGGATCACCTGGCAGGTTATGTCTGAGCTGACCCTGGAGCTGAGTCAGATGAGCTCCTGGGGTCCAGGACAGAGGGTACAGCTCAGGAGCACAGACTGGCCTTCTACAGCAGCCTGGAACCCAGGACTCCTAAGCAAAGATAGAGGCAAGTGAAAGTCCCCAGAAAGCAGGGCGGCAGCAGCCAGTCTGGACAGGACCCAGACTTCAGGGAGAGAAAGGCACATGGGGCTGGAGGGTGAAGTCACCAGGGAATGATAAAAGACAAGAGAGGAGAGCCTTGGTGAGGGATGACAAGATCAGGTCTCTGTGCTGCGTCGGGACATGGACACATCTACAGGAGCAGGATTACAGCCATGTGCCAGGGTCTACATGATGAGCAGATCCTCAAGCCTCCCTCTTGCTGCCCGTGCTTCAAACCTGCCTCCGCTACTTTCTCTCTCTCTCTCTCTCTCTCTCTCTCTCTCTCTCTCTCTCTCTCTCTCTCTCCTCTCTGTCTCTGTCTCTGTCTCTCTCTTGCATTCCTCTGGGAGCCGATCACAGCTTGAATGACACCCCCATCGACTCCTTGCTATTAATTCCCACACAGAGAATAGGGCCCTTGTTCCCTCCAGAGGAATGGTCAGATCCATCCCAAGAGTCCCCGAGTTAACCCCTTCTCCTGATTGCTCCCCTGCTTGTCCCTGGGAGGTTAAGTGAGAAACAGGACGCAAGACAACACCACAGTCTTGGCAGGATGCTAAGGAAAGGTGCTGCCCTGGCATTTAGATCCTCTCAGCATGGCGAGCAGGGAGGGGCACAGGAAGTCCTATTCACTCTGTGCATAAAGGCTTCACCCCCATCAGAAAGAGCGTAGAGCTTCAAATGGCATCTCAGATGGGGAGTTGGGGAGAAGTAAAATGACCTGATGTGGTGGGAGGGGGAAGGGACCTTGAATAAGGATATACAGGGATGGAAAAAAAAAATTCAGAGGGAACGCTGAACACAAAGTAAATATATGTGTAGCAATCTTATTTGCATTATCACCCTTGATAAGTCATGCTTATGATTTTTATCTTCTTTATAGTTATTGTTAACTTTTCAGCATTTTAAATTCATTTTACTGTTTTTTTGATAAATACAAAATAAATAAAGAAGAAAAAAATTAAAAAAAACAAATGGCATCTCAGCCAACTACTGCTGTCTCTATGGGGAAACTGAGGCCCAAAGAGGGAGGAACACAGCCCCCTCCCCTCTGCAAGTGAGCAGCTGGGCACAGTTCCAGGGACCTGGCTTCTGGACATAGATGTGCTCCCCTTATTTCTGCTCTCTTTGGCCTCCGCCTTTCTGTGACTCTCCCAGATCTGTAAGCCTGGCTGTGGAACCCCTGAGCACGTCAGCCTGGGTTCACACCAGAAGAAGAGGCCCATAACCTACCCTACTGTCAGTGCCGACAATCTTTGCCCATTGTGAGGACAGGCTGAACGATCTATCCCTGCCCCTCTACCTATTCTGCCACCAACAGACAGTGGTGCTGTGGGAGCCTGGGAGCCACATCCCAGGACAGCCAGAAAAGGGACCAAAGTGGGGTAGTTGAGCTGGAAATGGGAAGAAGCAGCTCTGTGCTGGGCTCAGGCCCAGGGAGGGTCAGGTGACCCAGGGCTTACAGGTGGTTTGGAAAGAAGCAAAGTGGAGACATGGGCTGAAGCCGAGTGGAGAGCGCTCAGAGGTTAAACCTGGAGGCCAGCCCCAACCCCGAGGCCAGCTCTCTCCGGCATCCTTCACAAAAGGGTCCTTCCAGCCGTCACCTCTCCCCTTTGCTGTCCCACTTTCCCCAGCGCTCCCTAACTCCCAAGCAGCCCCATCCCCAATGCCAGAGAAAGAGAGATAGAGGAAAACAGAGACAGAGAGACAGGAGAAGAGAGCCCGGGGATGAGCGGGAATGCAGCCTAGAAAGAGAGGCAGGGACCGTGGAGACAGTGATGGAGAGGACCAGGAGATAGTCCCAGACAGAAGAAAGGCAAACAAAGCCAGGTATGCCACGGTGCACGCCTTTAGTCCCAGTGCTTAGGAAGCAGAGGCAGCGAGATCTCTGTAAGTTCGAGGCTAGCCTTCTCTACATAGGAGATGCAGGACAGTCAGGGCTACATAATAGTGAGGGCTGGGGAGATGGCTCAGGGGTTAAGAGCACCGTCTGCTCTTCCAGAGGACCCGGGTTCGACTCCCAGCACCCACATGGCAGCTAACAACTGTCTGTAGTTCCAGTTCCAGGCAAACACCAAGGCAAATAAATGAATAAAAGTGTTTAAAAAAAAAATAGTGAGACTCTGTCTCAAAAAAGGGGGGAGGGAAGAAAAAGAGAGAGAGAGAGAGAGAGAGAGAGAGAGAGAGAGAGAGAGAGAGAGAGAACAAATTACAGAGTCAAAGTAAGAGAGGTAAAAAAAAAAAAGGAAATGGTACAGAGAAAAGGAAATCGAAGCTAAGACAGAGATGGAGACAGAGTCAAGAGGAAGATAATTTTGGGGCAGGCGACAATACGCTGCTCCATTTCTATACACCTTACAGCCCAGGTAGCCTGTCACTACAGCCAGCCTTTGTCCCAGACATTCCAGAAGAGAGATCCGTCCATATGGTGGAGGTTTGAGGCTGGAGAGGGCACTTTGGAAGCAGGATGCTCCAAAAATGTCCCTACCAGGTTCATCTTCATAGCTGAGCTTTTAAAATGACAGAGTTCTACCAAATCTGCAACTCCAAATGGGATCTGGGAATCTATATTTACAAGTTCTCCAGAGAGTTTGTTGTGACACCCAGTTTTGGGGGGCTATCTTGGCAGCTAAAGAGAGCAGGGTTGGCCAGAGAAAAGCTGTACCCCACCTGAGATCACATAGCAATTCCCAGCAGGGCCAGGCCTCCCCAGTACACTTAGAGGTCCCAGCCTGTTCTTCCTCTTGCAAGGTGGGCTCCAGGGGGGCAGCCCCCCTGTACAGCTAACCTCACCGTCCAGGCACACCTCCAGGGGCTGCTGGGGCAGTTAGCCACCCAAAAACCCAGAGAGGAAAGGAATAGGTAGGAATGGGATTTCTGTCATGTCCATGTCTCCTCCCGCTCCCCCCACATCCCCACCCACGTCCTCAGAATGCCAAGGCCTGGGGCTGCAAGCTCTCTCCAGAATGGGGGTGGAGGGTGGGACAGGAGGGAGGAGAGAAAGACACAGGGACTTCCTGTCGTCTGTGTGGCCCCCCTCCACCCCCCACCCCACCCCCCCACCCCCGCGGCCGCCTTGACTCCCTGGGTTCAGGGCTGGGTCCCCTGGAGGGGCGGGTGGCTGACAGATCTGCCCTGTCCTTCCTGACTGCTGGGGGAGGGGCTGGAGCAATCTCAGCTCCCTTATTTAGATACCAGGGACCTGGTTCCCCAGTAAGCTGTGCCCCATTCCAGGGCCCCAACTCCAGGAAAAAAAGAGCTCAAGACCTGATCGGCTGCCTCCAAAATGCAAGAGACCCAGAGAAGGCTCACTTCTTTTTTTTTTTTTTTTTTTTAATTTATTTATTTAATGTACATTGGGCTTTGCCTGCATGTATGCCTGTATGACTGTGTCAGATCCTGTGGAAGTGGAATTACAGAGAGTTGTGAGCTGCCATGTGGATGCTGGGAATTGAACTCAGGTCTTTTGGAAGAACAGTCAGTGTTCTTAACCTCTGAGCCATCTCTTCCTCAGCCTCTTCCCAGTTCCCTAAATCTCTCCCCATAAGGCTTCACTGAGTCACTAATTTCATTCCTTGGGCACCATTATGCCCTAAGCACCCCTAAGCACCCACCACCACCACCCCCCCTCCCCCGAACAGTTATAAAACTGCTCTCCTGGGTGGAAGATGGGCCATGGAAAGCTAGCAATAACTCATCATCATAAGTTGCAATATGCTATAAAGGAGTTCTGTACTGAAGGATAATGGGTCTGTCTATAGACTTGACCATTATGCTGAGCCCTAAGCAAGGATCCACCTGGGAGGGCACGTGTGGGTCCTGCCCCAGGGGGTTGGCAGGAATGGCATGACCCAGCATAGGGATAGGTCTACAGGGGAGAAGGAGGATTTTTAGTGAGATATCTCTATGGTCGGTGAGCTCAGGAAACATGAATGACTGTAATGCGCTTACATATTTAGCCTGGCAAAGCAGGTACTTGTCTTTCCCTGAAGGACCTGAAGACCCCGATGCTGAGTGGGATAGAGTCCCTACAAAAGCCAACTCTCTAATTGTATAAATGAAGGGAGGCATCTACAGGATGACCGACTTCTCCAAGGTCACAGAGCATGAACTGGGACCTTAGCAGAGTCAGGACCAGTTCATTTCACTGCATCTGCCAAGATAAAGTCTCCAAGATGTTTGACTCTGGATCTAAGCTTCAAACAGCAGGCACTTACACTCTGATCTCTCAGTTCACAGGGAGAAAAGACCAAAGGCCAAATACTGTCGGCTGGGAGTGGTAGGCGTAGGCTTCCATCACAAGGTGCAAAGCACAGTCCCTGGATGTGGCACATACACCTTCTAGACCTGCCCGGAAGACCCTGCTCCTGGCATAGGGCCTCTTCAACTCGGGAAGGATTGTGATGATCCAAGCTTATGTAGATCATCAGCTGCTGTGCCTGGCAAATGCTGGACACTAACTCAGTGTCCATGTGACCCAGAAAAGGCAACACCCTGTCCAGGTTTGTCCCAGAGCACTCGCTGTTTCTTGTTCCTGTCCACCTTTGTGACAGTCTCGCAAGGCAGGTGTCGACATCCACACTTTACAGATGAGGAGATCAAGGCACAGGGAGATTAGGTGACTGACCCAGTAAGTGGGACAAAGGCCGAGTTTGAACTCTGGTCTCTCTGGCTCTAGTGTCCGGACCGCCACACCACTCAGCGCTCTTTCTCATAACAAAGTGACATCATCAAAGTCACACCAAAATCACCCCGCTTTCACTTCTAGGGGACAGAAGTAAACCATGTGAGAACAAAAATGGGTTCAGTGGACACTCAGCCTAGTCCTGGGTGGGACCCCGAATGACTGAGAAAAGTGGTAAGTGGAAGCCGTCAGCTCTTCACCTCAACAAGCCCGATACCATAGAAAGAAGGAAACCTCCAGTGGCCACATGAGCCTCCCCTGTACGAACAGTCCCACCCATGTCCACAGCCAGGTCCCTCTGCTCCAGGCCTCCCTCCCCATCCTCCCCTCCATCCTCCTTCTTCCTGGCCATACACATCTGTACAACGGAATAAATCTGTGGGTTCTTCCCTTTCCCTGCAGGAGACGGAGCCTTCCTTTGGATATGCCCCCAGAAAACCTGGAGACAAAGGTCACAGAGATGTCCAGTCCCATAACCGGACAATCACATGACCTTTGTTACCTGCTTTCCTTTCTTTGTGGTTCACTGGGCTGTGATCCTGCTTCTGCTCTGTCTGGTTAGTGGGACAGCAATTTGATAGGACAAGCGGCAGCGACCACTGTGAAGCTAGCAACAGTGACTGCCATTGACAGTCCATTGACATGATCCAAGGGCCGTCCTAAATGTCTACCAATGTGGTCTGCTTTAATCTCAGCCCCAGCCTAGATGGAAGCTAAGAGCCATTTGCAGATGAAATGCAGCTGAGAAGGGAGGGTGTGGGATTCAAACCCACAGCTGTGCATCCTGAGTGCCAGCTCAAACCTTCCCAGGCCCTCCACACCTACGTGCAGGTGATTGATTCCCTCTCTTGCTGTGGACCTTCATCATGCATTTCTACAAAGGAGCGGGGTAGAACCCAGTTCTGAGGTCACAACCCAAAGAGATAAAGCCCCATGAGTGGGTGAGCAAAGCAGAAGGAGGGAAGGGTGGACTTGGCTATAGTGAAGGCCAAGGGCAGGGTAAACTGAGGGTTGGGAGCTTGGTGTGGGGATGGAAGAGCTGAAATCACAGCCGTTCCCTCTTTACTCTTGACGGGGGGGGGCAGGGTAGGAGGGGTAGGGGGAACCGACAGGTAACAGGAAAGGCTCCAAGTTGTGCTGGAGGAAAGGATCTGGAAGAGGAGCGGATGCGCTTATCAAAGGAAAATGACTGTGCTGAAGAGATGAGGGCCAGCAAGTCCTGTGAAGAAGGCCTGACACCCAGGCATCACTCAGAAAATGTCTAAACAGACAGAGCTGGGAAAGACCACATTGTGCTGAGGCACTGAGGTGTCTCCAAGGCTAGCCACTCAGACTTCTCTGGAGTGATGGTTAATAAGCATAAGAGGCTGAAGAGGAGATAGCGAGCAGCGTAGGTTTCATAGCAAGCACAGTGTGAGCCAGCCAGGGCCATGTGGTGAGGCCCTATTCCAAAACAACAACAAAGATACTAATAATAATAACTTTAAAATGAGGGTTTCTCTGTGAGTTCGAGGCCAACCTGGTCTACATAAGTGAGTTCCAGGACAGCTGGAGCTACACAGTAAGACCCTGTCCCAAAACAACAAACAAATAAACAAAAATTGAAGTTCATGTTTTAAGATTTTAAGTAAAAGGCAGTTTTTTAACTCTGGAAACTTGAACTTTCAACGCATCATTAGAAACATATTACTGGGGCTGGAGAGATGGCTCAGCGGTTAAGAGCACCATCTGCTCTTCCAGAGGACCTGAGTTCAATTCCCAGCAACCACATGGAAGCTAACAACTGTCTGTAGTTCCAGTTCCCAGTTCCAGGCAAACACCAAGGCAAATAAATAAAGTTATAAAAAAGAAAAGAAACACATTGCTACCATTGTAGGAGAATTTGATGTCTGCCCATGCATGATCTTGGCTCTCAGGAGAGACCCAGGGACCTGCTGAGGTTGGGCACTGGCCTCCTTTATGAAGCAGGACACAGATTCTCAAGGCAAGATACCTTGCCTGACCCTCATTTTACAAATGAGCAGACTATGGCCCAGAGAGAGAGAAAGGTAGCCAGGGAAACCCGGGCATTGCTACAGTTGGAATTTGTGGGCTCAGAGGGGGAAGGGGGTGTTTTCAGTCTCTATCATCTGTGAAGGTTCTAGGGTTCAGACTAGTTTGGTTGAACTCCAAAGCCAGACCTGACACCGTCACCTCCTGTCCCGGCTCAGCACAGATTGCAGTCACAAAAGGCCGGAGCCACTGATCTGCTCAAAGCAGAAAACCAGGAAGGCCTTTTGGGCAGCTGAGTCTGATGACAGGAACGGGTAGCTCCGGCTCTGAGGGATCTTCTGAGAAGGGGGCAGAGGCCAGGCTGCCCCAGGCAACACTGGGCACCAGCCCCAACTTCCTTGTTCCCGGAGAGGGTGGGGTTGGAAGAAAGATTTGAGCCTCTGGAATGGCCTCCAGCTCAGAGCAGAAAGAGGGCAGTGCCAGAGTCCCTGGCAGGTCAGGTCTTGGAATATATACACCTCCTGCCTCAGAACACAGGCTCTCCACCCCCAGGAAGCCCTGCCTACCTACACTAGCCGCCTTTTCTTTTCCTCCACCACTGAATGACATGCTGGACCGCAGAATACCCAAGATCAATGAATCCTGCCCTCAGAAGGTTGCAGCAGAAAGTGGTGGTATCTTTGACCACCAAGCTGGGCCAGGAAGAGAGAACACAGGAGGCACGTATACACACTTTTCCACTAGAGGAAAGAGAGAAAAATTCTAGCAAAAACGTGCAAAAGAGGGAAGGTGTCTCAGCTGGCCTGTAGGCAGACTAGACTACCTGGAGCAGTCAGATGGCAGGGGAGGCCCAGTAAGAGGGCTGGATGGGCGAGGTCAACAGCCCAGTCCAGCAGAGGAGAAGAAAGGATAGGCCTCTGTGGCTCTGTCTGGGGTCTAGAGACAACAGACAGGCATCAGGAACTGGAGAAACAAACCCAGGTCTCATAATTTTCCTATCTAGCTGGATGAGCATGGGCCCACACCTCAACCTTCCAGTGCCTCGGTTTCCCTGGAGAATAAGGATACCAGACTCAAGCAGAAGATTGGGTCAAACATGGGGACCCACAGAGCTGGGAAGGTTCTCTCTCTCCACTTCAGTTAAGGAAACTCTGTTACAGAGGTGTAGAGTGGAGGTCTGCTCAAAGGTAGGAGCTCACCACATACCACCCTGGCCAGAACCTGGACTTGAGAGGCGTATGAGAAGTTCCTGAGCGCAAGGGCTGGACATGGGTGCTTGCCTAGTATATGGGGATCTCTCAGCCTTGGCTTCCACTCCCCATTTGCTATTGCCTGGCATTACAAAGGCAAGCAGAGCCCAAATTCCTGAAGGTGAGTCTACAGACTATGCAATGGGGATGAAGAGAGAGCACCCAACCATGGCTCTTGACGTTAGCCAAAGCCTACATTGTTTTCTCTGGTGAACGCTTCCTGCAATTACTACGTAGATGTGTGTGTTATTTTTTCTTTCCCTGGCGTACACATATTTGCAAGCTATAGACAGCAAATGTATGAAATTATCAACACTGTACAGGTAAATCAAGTCCCAGCACTCCTAGACTAATCTGCCCAGGGCCACATGGGTATGAATGGTGCACCTTCCATGACTCCATGTCATATCCAAATAGAGAAAGACACAGCCTTGCCAAGATGGGGTGGCCTAGAAAGTGTTAAAGGGTTCATCCTCACCCCTAGACACTCCCCAGTGTAAGCTGAGGCTCCAAGGACTGCCTGGATGTCAGGGTTACTCTTGATTTCTAACTCTAACCCGACCCTCTACCTCCCAGTCCACTAACCTTTTCTTGTCTCTCTCTCAAACTTCTTGGCTATCTCAGTGTAGCCTACAAGGTTTTGCCACTGACTCTCTGGCTCAGAGTTCAAGTCCTGTCCATTCTTCTTAGAGATTTTGAATCTGTCATGGGGTCCCCCCCCAATCTTAAAGCTTTAGGGACCCCTTGAAGGAAACCAGAACCTGTCAAGGGAATTACAAAAATAAAAATAAGGTATATCTGCCTCTCCTTTCCAGGAATTCACTCAAAATGAACCAGTTCTGTGTAGAATCTGACATTTTGAACCTGAATCATTTGTTTTAACTCCATACAACTGATGTAGTGGTGCACACCTGTAATCCTAGCTCTTAGGAGGCTGAGGCTGGGGAATGGTAAGTTCAAAACCAACTGAGCCTGCACAGTGAGACTTCTGTACAGGGTTCCAGGCATGAGACCAGCCCTGAGCAGGTTCCAGGAAGCAAACCTGACAGGAACGCTGAACCTCAGGCCCCTCACGACTAAGAAGCATCAAGCTAGCCCCCAGGACCTAGAGCAGCAGTAGAAACACAGAGCTGAGATGGCAGATGAGCGGAGCAGGCATTGCAGGTGTGGCCTGCACTTCTGTGATGAGAGGTAGAAGATGCCTGTGTCCCCTCAGCTCACCATTTCCCTGTCCTACGAGGGGATCTGGAAGGCAGATGACCACACAGGGAAACAGAACCTGAGGCAAAAGCTCAAACGTTCCTGGAACCATCCTAACGCCTCAAGGCTCCTGGTTCTGCCCAACAGATTTCCCACTCTCTGGATATCCTCCAAGGCAGAGAAGGAGGGCATTCCTCTGTCATGTGACAGATGAGGGGCCTGGGCTCAGGGTTGGGGACCATGGGTAAAGCCTGATGCTGGGCAGGACAGCACCTCAAAGCAGAAAGGATAAGGGTTACTGTTGACCTGAGGTAACTTAGCCTCAGTATCATGAGTGGGCCTGGAGACTGACTGTACGATTTCAGGGACCTCCCAAGGGCTATTTTCTGAGGGAATTTGGGACCATCTCAGAGGAACACAAGCTGGATCCAGGAAGCTCCTACAGGAAGCCTGAATTCCACTACACTCAGGCCTTGGCCAGCTGCTGGGGAGCACACAGCAGCACCACCCCTCACCCATGGTGGGGAGGAGCCCTCTTCTCAGACCAGCTTTGATAGGGTATGGGACACAGGGTCACAAGCACCCCTGGGCTAACATCAGGAATGAGAGAAAACAACCCCTCCCCTCTAGCTGCCAGCTGGGAAACAAACAGATGGTAACCCTGGCCCTCCTGGCCACCCTGATGTCTCCAAGGCCTGGTATCTTCAGTGGGTACCTCTCCACTTTCCTAATTCTCTACTCTGTAGAGAAAATGAGGCCTTTACCTTCCTCTGCTGGAGAAATATGTGTCCCTAAGGCCAAAAATGAGGCAGAAGGCATCCTGACTGCCAGCCTGTTGGTTTCAGACCAGGAGGAATCCCTCGGCCAACACACAACCCTTTCCCTGTACCTGAGAGGCCTGGCAGCATCTCTCGGCAGGTAGACAGACAGGGTCCAACCAAGCCAAGCACTCAGAAGAACTTGTGTGCAGGCAAGAGGAAGAGACAGGGAGCATTGCCTAGATGTGGCCCTCTGCAGAGACCCCCACCTCCACCTCTTCTTGGTGGCTGGGCCCAAGAGGGTGGTGGCGAGGAACTTGAGAGGGCATCGGCTGTGAGACCACCACCACCCTCTCCCCGCGCCTGCCCAGCTTCCTATAACAGCACCCCCCCCACCAGCAATCCCCCATGCCCTAGGGGTCTCAGGCTCAGCCACAGAGAGCAGGGAGGACCTTCCCTCCAAGAGGAGGAGGGACCAAAGGGTGGAGGGATGAGCAGGGACCCACCGGGAGAGAGATGCCAGGCAGGCAGGCAGGCTGGCAGCGGGCGGACAGCAGCGGACGTTGGAGACCGCTGCAGGAGAGCCGGGACACGATGCTCAGTCCCTCTGTCCATCCAAGGCGGCTTCTCTCCGGGCGGTTCTGAGGCCGGGCGGGCGCTGTTAAAAAGCTTTTTATGTGTGTGTGTGTTAATCACATGATTACTGTTCACCTGTATTTCGAACAAAGACAGCTCACTGTTTCAAGGCCCCGAACAAGAGTCTGGGCACAGGGAAGAGAAGGGAGGCGGGGGGAGGGTTGGCAGCGCCGGGGGTGGCGTCGAGGAAAACTGGGGGGAGATTGTCCAAGGCCAGCGAGCGAGAGAAAGAGAAAACCCTTATCAAACTCCTAATTCACTGGGCTCTGCAGCCCCAGACACACTGGCCCAATTGTCTGGCTGGTTGTGTGTGCGCAAGCATGTGTGAGTGTGTGTTACCAATGTCTGCCACCCCCTCGACATGCCTTTGCCCCGTGTGACTATCTCATTGTGTCCTGCTATCCACCCCGGGGCCTTTCCAATCATGGGGCCTTGATTCTCTAGACCCCATTTCCAGCCAGTACCTGTTTGGTGTGAGCCTATGGCCTTGCCCAGTTAAAAGGGACAGAGAAGCCACACATTGTCACTGGTGTGACCCAGGCACCTCAACTTGTCCCTCTGTGGGACAATAAGGAAATAAGGAAAGGCTGCCATCACAGAGAAGGACAGTAACCTGTGGAGATGTGACCAAGGAAATAGAGAAAGGGCCCTGGGGCCATCGATGGGCAGAGAACAAAGAAATAAAGGGGGGGTCAGAGCTGGGGCACTTCCCTTCTCAGTGTGGGGCATGGGAAAGAGCCCCCCAAATCCTCCTTTTTCTTCTTGAAGATGATCCTCTCCTACCCCATCCTCAGCCTCCTGTGTCTCTACCCTGGGCCCCACCATCCTTCTGGAGGCTGATATCTAGAGAGAAGGGACCATGGATTGCATGTGTACTGGGCAAAGATGCCCTCCTTGTCTGGAGCCCTGGCTGTATAGGCTGAGGGCAGGAGAGGGTGACCGAGTGAGACCGTCTGCCAGCGGGACCCAGCAGGATTTCGCAGGCTGCTGCCCTTTCAGGTTGCATGCGTTTTCTTCACATCTCCATCTAGTCCTTTGTGTCTGCCCATGCCTCTACCTGAGGCCAGAGGTCTAGGGTCCCAGACCACAGCTTCTCACTGCAGTCAATCACCTGCATCTCCCTTCCCAGACGTAAAGTGGCCGGACTCTCCCACCAGCTGCCCAAACCCAAGCTCAATCCAGGGAGCCGGGCCTAGGCTGCAGTGCGGGCAGGGCTTGGGTGGGGGGGCTGGGCAGAGTGAAGGCGTCCTGGGTGTTGGGGATGAAGGCAGCGCTGGAGGCTCCACCTTCTGCCCTTCCCTCCCTCCTTTCCCCCTCCCCTCCCCCTCCTTCCTTCCCCAGCCGTCTGCAGCGGCTCAGTCGCTCAGTCAGTCTCGGGCTGTCCAGCCAGGGTGTTCGGTGGTGAGAATCCAGGCTCCGTCCAGACGAGGCTGTAGCCTGAGGCTTAGGGCCCCCCCAGCCCCTCCCTCCCAGTCCATCATCGTCACCCCCCCAGCCCCGAGCTGGACCGCACACCTTGGGACACGGTTTTCCACTTCCTCAGGACGAGCCCTAGACTGGAGGAGAGGTCGGAGGAGGTGAGTGCGCACTACTCTCCTGGGCCCCCCCCCGAATTGCCAACAGGAGCCTGGGTTCCCCCCAATTTGGGGAGGGAGAGGCTGACACCCCACGGGAAGTCATGGGTCCCCCCACCCAGCTTCCCTAGACTGTCAGGGCAAACGAGGGGAAAGAGATTTAAGAGAAAAGGTGGGAAATTCCAGGGGCCCAGATTAGAGTCGAATAAAAGGTCCGGTTTTTTTCCCCCTTTCCATCAACAAACCTCCACCCAAGAGGAGGTTTAAGGAAAAAACCCACCCACACCTAGAGACGGTTGGGATCAGGGGGTGGAAAGACGTGGAGGCGGGACGCACCCACTTAGGGTCTGGCATGTGCGCGGGGCCCAGGCCCGAGTGGGTTTAGTGCAAGCTAGGAGGACCGCCACCTCGGGGCTGCATCCACGTCCAGCCCGGGGTGGCTCACAACGCCTCTCCATTGCGCCCTCCTTCCTGTCCAGGTGGGCGTTGGGCTCTTCGCGAGGACCCCGGCGGTGGGCCTGGGGGAGGTGGCCGAAGCGGCTGCGGCCGGGAGCGACATGGCCGAGGAACAGGATCTATCAGAGGTGGAGCTGAGCCCTGTAGGCTCGGAGGAGCCCCGCTGCCTGTCCCCTGGCAGCGCGCCGTCGCTGGGACCCGACGGCGGCGGCGGTGGCTCAGGCCTGCGAGCCAGCCCCGGGCCGGGTGAACTGGGCAAGGTCAAGAAGGAACAGCAGGATGGCGAAGCAGACGATGATAAGTTCCCTGTGTGCATCCGCGAGGCGGTCAGCCAGGTGCTCAGCGGCTACGACTGGACCCTGGTGCCCATGCCCGTGCGTGTCAACGGCGCTAGCAAGAGCAAGCCGCACGTCAAGCGGCCCATGAACGCCTTCATGGTGTGGGCACAGGCTGCACGCAGGAAGCTGGCCGATCAATACCCGCACCTCCACAATGCCGAGCTCAGCAAGACGCTGGGCAAGCTTTGGAGGTGAGCTCCTGCCCCGCCCCAGCCCCGCAGGGCCCCTAGTTTTGCAGCCATTAGGGCTAGCCTGGGGTCCCAGAATAGGATCGCCCAGGGGTGGCTAACGATCTCTTTAGAAGACCAGATCTGGGGATCTTGAGCACCCATCTACCCAAAGTGTCCTTGTAGGGGCTTCTCTGGCTGCTCACCCTGGAACTCAGAACCCCAGCGGCCTAGGCTGGGCCTCCCCATCCTGGGGCGGAGGGCAGGGAGGCGCCCCCTCGTGGTTGGAATTCTGTGGGTGGTGGGCAGGGAAGACAGTATGGTGGGACGCTCCGATGACCTCCACTCAGTCCCATATTCACACACTCAGTGTGCCGCTGCCACCTGCTTCAGTGGCTGGGAGAACGTGGGGAACTCTTGAGAGCGAATTGGTCTAACTATAGATGCTTCGAAATTGAAGCAGCCAGATGGAGGGCTGGAGGGGAGGCAAACAAGGGACCCGGAGAAAGCAGAGCATGGAGAACTTCGTTCCCTGCTACCACAGGGTCTCCTGTTCCAGCCGCCCCGGGAGATCTCCCCGACCCCAGCCTCTAGACTGAGGGCTTCTTTATTCCCAAGAGGGGGCACACAAAAAGAGGCCTTCCCCTCCAGCTGTCCCGAGTCACCAAGCTACTCGCTCCTTTCCAACTTTCTCGGGCTCTGGCGCCATCTTCTCTTCCTGGGCTCCACCCAATGGTTGAGCAACCTCTCCCCCAAGCTCAAGAACTGGAGCTGAGCACCCTAGCCAGGAGGAAACCTGCTTCCTGCCAGGGTCCCTCAGAGCCCTAGGCTGTCTAGGCTGGCCTCAGGCCTCTGGGGCAACATTTTCCCAGGGAGCAAATTAGATCTTGTGCTCACCTAGCTAGTTGTAGACGTGTGGTTCGTTCCTACACACTGCGGGCACCCTGGGACGGACCCAAAGGGTTCCAGCAGATGCTGGACTGCTGAGATCACCTGATCCCCACTAGACTTTCCAAGAAACCGGCAGGCCCAAGAGAAACACACCACTTAGGTCAATCCGTAACAGAGTCCAGCAGCCAATCTTTGTCAGAGGCTATCCCTACATTCTCCCCCGTGATAATGGTGAGTCACACTTCACTCTCTGGAGTGGCCTGGAGTGGTGAGGGTGGGCAAAGAACAGGAAAAAGAGAGGTCTCCATGCTTGAAGAGCCTTGGGGTCTGTTCAAGCAGCCGGCCCCTTCCACTTTGCTGGCCTGATATGAAGACCAAAGGCTTGACATAGAAGGAGAAATCAGTTCCCTGAGAACAGAGCAATGCGCAAGCAGCTTCCTGGCCTGCACTTGCCATGTGCTTACTGAAGGCCTGACACCCCTCCCCCAGCCTCCTCAGTCCTCAGCTCTGACCAGGCAATAGCTGGATGCCCAGTGGCCGTGAGCCCAGAGCCTAGCTCCACTCAGGAAAAGCAATGGAGCTAGTTCCTTTGTCTAAGTCCCATCTTAGGTGTGTAACAGAGCAATAAGAGATACCACTCCCTCACTACCATCTCTTTATGGGGTCCCTTTGGGGTCCCTGTTCCAATTTCCACTCTAGAACCCTGAATTCAGTCCCCTTCAGGCAGACTCGTCACAGGCTACCATTTGGTCTGTGCCCACAGCGGTTCACCTGGGGCAGGGAAGTCAGGAGAGCCCTGATGGCTGAGGACTCGGCCCTAGGGATGAGAGATGGCAAAATAATGCCAAGGGGCCAAGACTGTGTCAACAGGTGATGGCAACCTGGGTCCTGCATAGGGATCCTCAGGGACACGAATGTGAGCTGGGCTGGCCACTTGTTCTAAGGGTCTGGACTTTTTTTTTTTTTTTTTTTTAATGTGACTTGGTGTTTTGCCTGCATGTATAACTGTGTAAGGGTGTCAGATCTTGGAATTACAGACAGTTGTTAGCTGCCATGTGGGTGCTGGGAATCAAACTCAGGTCCTCCGGAAGAACAGTCAGTGCTCTTAACCGCTGAGCCATCTCTCCAGCCCCTTGAACATATATTTCCCAAGCTGGTGACTCCGAGGTCATCAGGGGCATAGATGATTGGGTAGGCAGCTGGAAAACAGCCTAAAATACAGCTGGGGAGGGTTGTGCATAAGGCTTGGGTCAACACACTTGAACTCAGGTTCTGGACCGCTGTGTGAGCACTTGGCACACTAACCGTGGCCGCCATTTGGGGAGGAGCATTACATGCTGACCCATGGGATATTCATCGGTACTGTCCGACCGTATGGAAAGTACCGTCTGAGCCAGGAAACTGGGACTAGACTGCCCCTAAGCTCTTCCTATAGGTGCTCATTGGCCTCTCCAGCCCCAAATCATACAGGCTCCTGCTCAGGTGTTGCCCTGACAGGATAATACATACAACAGCAGCCAGTGTCCCCCACAGGAGCTGCTCATTAGGCCAGGAACCAGGCTCCCTTCCCCATCCACCCATTCCTATTCAAGAGGCTGGTGGAACGGGGACAAATTAGGACTGGCGGGGGGTAGGGGAAAAATGAGGACGGGGGAGGGGATGAAGAAGGGCAGCCCTGAGTGTGAGGACTTGTACAGGACAGAAGGTTGGCTGTGGGGATGGAGTGAGGTAGATGAGGAGGCACGCACAGAGTTGGCGTAGCTAAGACTGGAGCGGGCACCACAGCACTCCAGGTTTCTGTTAGGGCTAATTGGATACAATGTAGTTTGGGAGGTGATGGTAAGATCCAGAGTTGATCTCCTTGCACTTGTGATATGTGTGGACCTCTCTGATTCCTTGTATTTTCTTGGTGACTTCAGGCTGCCAGCCTGGCAGGAGACACTGAGGATAGGGGAGAGTGTTCAGGAGCATCTGTGCTGAGCCCAGGCTGGCAGAACCCCTACTATGTTTTTTAAGGCCTAGCCTTGGGGTCTCCATCTATTCTGAAAGTGCACTGACTCTATTGGAGTCTGGCTCAGCTAGAGGGTCCTTTGGGGAATGCTGGGAGGGTGCAGGGCAGACCAGCAGACTAAGCTGCAAAAGAATGCTGCTGCTTGCTAGGAAGTGCCTGGTATATCCAGCCCGGAGAGGGGGCTTGGTCTTCTGTTGCCTAGGAGAAGAGGGCACCAATTGGGTGTGCTGGAAGGAGAGAACCCCTTAAAGTGGGCCTTGAAGTCTGTAGATCTGTTCCCCCCCCTCTTTTTTTAATTTTATGTGAATTGGTGTTCTGCCTGCATGTATAACTGTGTAAGGGTGTCAGATCTTGGAGTTACAGATAGTTGTTAGCTGCCATGTGGATGCTGGGAATTGAACTCAGGTCCTTCGGAAGAACAGTCAGTGCTCTTAACCACTGAGCCATCTCTCCAGCTCCTCTTTCACCTTTTTAAGGCACCCTGCCCTGTCTTCCTTACCCTGGGCAGCAAGTCTGAGTCCAGCTTTAATCTGAAGCTGGAGACGGATAAGTGGGGATTCTAGAATCAGAGCTTCTCTGTGCCATGGGCTAGCCTCAGTCTGTCCCAACCTCTGGGACAGATCCAAGATTCCCCTGCTCTCTGTCACTCCCAGGTCCCAGGTACAGGATCTCTCTCTGGAGACAGCATCCCCATACTGAAGGGGACTCACACTAGAACCCTTGGTCCCATTATACGGAAATCTCACCAAATTGTTTTTCTAGAGTTGAGGATCTACTACCCTTAGGCTCTTCTGATCAAGTCTCCCCAGGCACCGTTAGAGTAGGTACCTGTTTTTTCTGGGTCCCTCTCTCCCCAGGCCTAGACCCTTCATATTTGTGGTGAGCCCACACTCAGATGAAGTAGGTGTTATCCTCATCTTGTAGGTGAAGAAACTTGGACTCAATGAAGTAACTTGTGCAAAGCCTAGCACAGGACTAGTAGTAAGTAGCGGAGACTGGGTTTCTCCACCTCCAGGGTGTGAGCCAGGGAGCTCACCCTTCAATGAGGCAGCCAGTTCCACGTGCATGTAGCCTTAGTAACAGGGACATTTCCCTCTCCTTAAACTGACATCTGCTCCTTATAGCTCCTCTTTGACTGCATGCTCAGAGGCAGACCCCTGGGACCCTCTAGCCACTAAGAGGTAGGGGACAGAGACCCCACCACGGGCTGGGGCTCCTTAAGGGTCTGGCACTTTCTGGGCACTAACCATAGGGCTCACAGTCATACCTTGGCTCTGTCCTCTGGGTTCCCCATCAGAAGGAAGCTCACCTGGATGCTCATGGTGGCTTTGGTGTCTTCCACCCCCAGGCTGCTGAACGAGAGTGACAAGCGCCCCTTCATTGAGGAGGCTGAGAGGCTGCGAATGCAGCACAAGAAGGACCACCCAGATTACAAGTACCAACCTCGTCGGCGGAAGAATGGGAAGGCAGCCCAGGGGGAGGCGGAATGCCCAGGCGGGGATGCTGAGCAAGGAGGGACTGCTGCCATCCAGGCCCACTACAAGAGTGCCCATCTGGACCACCGGCACCCGGAAGAAGGCTCACCCATGTCGGACGGGAACCCAGAGCACCCCTCAGGTGAGTGCTGGGTTGGGAGTTACCAGTGTGATATTGGCAGAGCATAAATGGGGCTGAGAGAAGCCAGGCAGTGGAGCGTTCCCTAGCCTGAGCTGGGTCTAGGAAGGCTTGGCCGTGGATGAAGTTCCCCTAACAGGAGTACAGAACCCAGAGGCAGCTCACTGAAGATTCTGGTAGCTTACAGTTAGGCAAGGTGTCTAGGGCTGATGGAGGGTTAGGCAGAGAAGGCAGTTCAAAGCCATGGAGCCCGTGAGGTGAGAAAACACCATTGCAGTCACAGGGAAAAGGCAGAATGATAAAAATCAAACAAACAAAAGAAATGGGCAGGCGAGTCTAACCCTAACCCTAACCTCTAACCCCAGCAGAGGCAGAGGGGCAAGCGAGTCTCTGAGTTTGAGGCCAGCCTAGTCTATAGAGTGAGTTTCAGGACAGCCAGGGCTATGCAGAGAAGTTCTTTCTAAAAAAACCAGTGTGTGTGTGTGTGTGTGTGTGTGTGTGTGTGTGTGTGAGAGAGAGAGAGAGAGAGAGAGAGAGAGAGAGAGAGAGAGAGAGAGAGATGAGAGATCAAACATAGGTGGAGAGGAAATCACTGCCTCTTTCAGCTTCCATACTAGGGTTACAAACATATGCCACAGAAGGGCCAAATATGGTCCTTCCGTATTTAATTCTCATCAAGGATGTGGGCTGACAATTAGCACTCATAGTGTACCAGGCACGCGGTGGCTGTGTGTACTGATTCCTTCCACCGACCAATCGATCCAAAATGGTGTGGTAGGACATCAGCAATTCAGATCACCATCGTCCTGTAAGTGAGGAGACAGAAAAAGAAGCTTGCTCCTCAGCTGAGGGCTGAGCCCAGGTGATGAGACTCCGGGACTTGGGACTGGCTCTATGGAGGATGCCTCACTTGTGCTTCCCATGAGCAGAGTGCCAATATGGTATGCAGATAGTGCTCAGTGAGCAGAGAGCTGTACCACCAGAAGACAAGCCCAAGTTCTGTTTTGTGTCAGGCACTGGAGAGGACATCAGGAACCCACCACGAGGAGCCAGTGTTTCCAGGCTCAGAAGTCTACCATCTAGAGAAGGTGTAGGAATAGAATTGAGTGAATGATGTACAGGAAGAAGCTAGCGTAGAAGTCTGAGACCCAGGTGGCAGCATCTATCTGTCCAGGAAGCATCCACCTCTAGACTGTAATCAAGGAGGGCTCCCCAAGATATATCATCTAGGCTCCCTGGTCACATCTCTGCTTTATTGACAAACTGCTTTATTGACAAACCCCGGGGTCACACAGTGAATGGAAGAGCCAGAGTTCAAGCCTTGGTGGATCCCCTGAAGTTCTGAGCCTTTGGCTAAAGGACTCAACACTGCCTCCAGTGTGATGGTGAAGGCACGATCTGACCCCGGCAGCTGCTAGCCTTCCAATACAACGCCATGGGTTTGTTTCTCTGTGATAGGATGCTCAGTCACCTTCCTTACATGGAATCTCATCATCAGAGCCCTGGGACAGCAGATGACTTTCTTCTCTAGTCTTCTCGGTCCTTTGCATGTCCCTTTGCACAGCATCTACTGCTTTAGAGCCTTGTAGGGGCTCTTATCTCTCCATGGCTGCAAGTTTTTGGACACAGGGCTTGATTTTATTTCCATTTATCCCTAGCATCTGGCACACTGCCTGGCACTTAGCAGTGCCCTGTGAATTTGCTGAGATGTATGGGTGAGAAAGTTAACAGGCGAAGAAAAGGGGACCGGTAATCTAAGTTCCCCCTTAGCAAGGGTCAACAGAGTACAGAATAGCCCAGCTTGCGAGTGCATGAAAGAGGACACAGTGCTGTTTGGAGGTAGTAAGAGAAAACACCCCAAAGTGCACAGGGCAGGCGGGGCCAGGCAGGGAGAGTGAGCAACAGATGTCAACTGAGCTCTAAAGAGATGGCAAGGCCCAGGACAAGACCCAGCATGACACGACCCAGTAGGGTCAGCTATTAGGCAGCATGTCAGAGAAGCTGGTCTCAGAGGTCAGCATCCTGCTGCCTGGAGGTGGGCCATAAGGCTTTCTAGGGCCCACTTGCATCTAACCTGCTCTCTCTCTCTCTCTCTCTCTCTCTCTCTCTCTCTCTCTCTCTCTCTCTCTCTCCTATCCAGGCCAGAGCCATGGCCCTCCTACCCCTCCAACCACCCCAAAGACAGAGCTGCAGTCTGGCAAAGCAGACCTCAAAAGGGATGGGCGCTCCCTGGGGGAGGGCGGGAAGCCCCACATCGACTTTGGCAACGTGGACATCGGAGAGATCAGCCACGAGGTAATGTCCAACATGGAGACCTTTGATGTGACTGAGCTGGACCAGTACCTGCCACCCAATGGGCACCCAGGCCACGTGGGTAGCTACTCTGCAGCTGGCTACGGGCTGGGCAGTGCCCTGGCTGTGGCCAGTGGACACTCTGCCTGGATCTCCAAGCCACCAGGTGTGGCTCTGCCCACGGTCTCGCCCCCTGGTGTGGATGCCAAAGCCCAGGTGAAGACAGAGACCACAGGCCCCCAGGGACCCCCACACTACACTGACCAGCCATCCACTTCCCAGATTGCCTACACCTCCCTCAGTCTGCCCCACTACGGCTCCGCCTTCCCCTCCATCTCACGCCCGCAGTTTGACTATTCTGACCATCAGCCCTCAGGACCCTATTATGGCCACGCAGGCCAGGCCTCTGGTCTCTACTCAGCCTTTTCCTACATGGGGCCCTCTCAGCGACCCCTCTACACGGCCATCTCTGACCCCAGCCCCTCAGGGCCCCAGTCCCACAGTCCCACACACTGGGAGCAGCCAGTATATACGACTCTATCACGACCTTAGAGGGGGCCCTGTTACCACCAGCCCCCCGGCCTGTGTGCCCTGCTCCCCATCAGCCTCAGGCCTGGCAGTGGCAGTGGAGGAGGCTGCTCCTGCCCTGATGACCTCCACCCACCCTGGCTCTGGAGGCCCAGCCCTGACTTGAGCTGGCAGAAGAGTTTGATGGCTGCCTCAGACTGAGGGTAAGGGACCACCCACCCCTAGAAAAGACCTTCTACCCCAGGCCCTGAGTCCTGCTCACTCCTTCAGGGAGGCAGGAAGCATTAGGATGGGAGGCCTCACTCCTGTCTCCTCCTTAGAGAGCAAGAGACTCACTATGTTACGGTGCCTAAGAGCTAAGATGCCCAGGGACCTGCCTCAAAGCCTGGAGCTGGCTCTGTCTTGTCACTAAGGACTCACTGAGGACAGCTTTGAACAGCTTTGTGGGGAAATAGGTTGGGCTACTCAATGGAATCTCTGATGCCTTCAATGGGCCCCTCTTCACCTAAATGCAGGAAGGAACTGGCAGAGGTCCCCAGATCCAATTCTGTGTCAATAACCTCATCCCTTTCTAACTGAGGAGAGTCCCATGTTCTTCCCCTACCACCTCCCTCACCTCAAGGCCCACCCCTGAGGAGGCAGGGCTCCAGGAAGGAGTCAGGAGGCAATTCACCTGCCTTCTTCTGCCTCTGGACTGCTAGCCTCAAATCCCCAGACTCAGTTAGCACTGCATGGGCCCCCATCCCAGAGCCCAGTACCCAGGCTGCTGGCAGCAGGCTGGACATTAAACCCCTGCCATGTACATTCCACCCTTGCCCTGCGTCCTTCGCTCCAGCGAAACCTTAATAAAGTACGTAGCTCTGTCTCCCCATCTCCTGTCTGCAGCCCAGTCCACGTGTAACACATCGCTGCCCGTTATTTATCTCCATAGTTGCCATGTCCCTGCCTTTCTCTAGCTACTCCAGTCCCCCATTAACATGCATTAAGCATCCAAGTAATAAAATCAAAACTTCGGTCGCCTACTTGGTGGCCTGACCTGGCCTGTCTCTCGGTCTCTTACCCCCCAACACCTGTGCTTCTTCAAAGGCTTTCCAGAAGCATCCAGAGAGTGCCAAGGTGAGCGATTCCTAGGACCTCTCTCCTGACATGGGGATGGTGGAGGGCCTGTGCCTCAGAAGGGAGTCACAAACACAGGGGCCACCCACTTTTCTCAGGTCCACCTCTAACTCACTACAGTCACTCTGCTCACGTGACAGAGGTGAGTCTGCCAGGAACTCAAGCAACAGCTGTTCAAAAAAAAAAAGAGCAGTGGGCTGGGCTCACTCCTGAGGTGAGCAGTCAGGCCTGGGTCCATAGAAGGTATGGATGGACCTTCTGTGGTTCTGTTTCTCCCCGGGGGGGGGGGGGGGCACAGAAATGTGTGTAACATACACACACTCTCACACTCACACACCTAACTGAGCCATCACAACAGCGGCCTGTTGGTATAAGCCAAGCAGCCTCATTCATTTATGCCCCCGAGTTTGTCCTCAGTAGTGGCCATGACCCCCACGGCCAAGCTCAGGGTAAATCTCTACCAAGCTGCTCTGACAGGAAGTGCCAATGGCCACCACATTCCCACAGTAGCTACATTCCTAGTTCACTGGCTTTGGGCCTCCCAGGGAGTGCATGGCACCCTGATGCTCTGGGAAGCTGGTGCCCTAACAGCAGGTGCCCTGACCCACTTTCCCCTATCCCCAACATCCCCCCATCCCCATCAGTCTTTGAGAGGGTGGGCACTGGGAACAGACCTTACCATTCCACCTAAACACTATAACCAGGAAGCTTTTTTGGCCACTTTTCCCAAACTGCTGACTCCCTTAGAACTTGGTATATGAAACCCTTACTCTACCAATAGAGGATGCAGGGTCAGGCCACCCAAACAACACAGAAGCTGGGTTTGTTTTTAATTGGCCTTTAATAGATCTTTACCTGTTGGATTTGATCAACTGCTCCATATCTATTAAATCTTGTGGCCTAGCTTTCCCTGGGCTAAGTCCAGGCAGATGCATCTCTGAGCATCTTCACTGAAGACACTAATAAAGGCTGAGATGAAAGGGGTAGGGTCCTGCTTACACCAGAGTGGCCCTGCTCATCAACTCTCTTGCTCACACATGGATTATGTCTTTACCCATCGCAGGCGTCAGGAGACTGCCAATTCCCTGGGTAAAACCAAGGGTCAGTGGTCTGGGGCACTCCCTAGACCTACCAGACCAGAAACTATAGAAAAGAAAATTTGACTTGGCAATACTGACTTGTAAGACCCTCTCCTGGTTGCAGGTTTTCATTTTATGATCTGACCAGCAATGCCAGACAGGAAATAACCTCCTAAAATCTTTCATGCTGACACTCACCCCTCTACTGAAAAGCAGGCTTGTCTACTTCCAGGCTATGAACTGCTCCAGCTCCAATGGGGAACTTAGAGCTGATAGGGGAGGGGCCCCTTCAAGAGGGGGACCTGTTACCTCTTGAGATTGACCGTGTAATCACTATTGGTATAAGCAGCAGGGAAATGGCCAGGGGGAAACACAAAAATGGAAGGTGGCATTAGTGGGTTGTCCACGTCCCTTGGCACAGGTTTGGGTGTTGGAAGGTCGCATTAGTGAGTTGTCCATATCCCTTGGCACAGGCTTGGGTGTGCTCTGGCACAGCAGAAGCCCCAGAGTCAGGTGTTTTGAAATGACTGAGATGACCTTAAACCTACGGAGATGGGAGATTTTGCAGTGTTGGCGAATGACGGTATATTCCGCAGGAGACAAACCCAGACCTGGCCAGCTGAATGAGAGGCTTCCAAGACAGCAGACAGCAGAAGAGGAGGCCTCTTCTCCATCTCCTTATACCCTATCCCCTAAGGGTTAACACCCCCTCCTACCCAAGCTCCATCTCCCTTTAATCACATCTGATACTGAGCAACCCAGCAGGGAACAAAGGCACCATTTAGAGAAACGGGGCCGAGAAAGTGACCCCCGCACTCTGGGGTGGCTGCCTGGATGCCAGCACAAAGGCGGCATTTCAGAGCTGAAATTTCAGCACCCAACTTGATTAAAGGATTCCACAGGCTTGGAGGAGGGTGGCAGGGGTGCGAAGTCTATGACTCCCGAAGTTAACCCCCATCCAGAGCAGCGAGCACCCTCCTACCTTTGTGGCCATTCACCCTTCCCACCGTGAGCAGGGTGCCCAAACCCATGTGGAGCGCCATGTCTCCCTGCCTTCCTTCTAACTATGCCAATGTCCACGGCTGCCTCCTTTTCTAAAGTAAGTTCTTAAGCCAAGGTCTCATGTAGCCAAGGCTGACCTTGAACTTGCTGTGGAGGCTCCTGCCTCGCAGTACGGGGATTATAGGTATGTCCCACCATCCTCAGCTCCATACACAACTCTCTCTACCATAGAATACGCAAGGCTCTTCCTGGGGTGGGAAATGGGATGCACAAAAAGGGCCCATTGCTGAGCGAGGCAAAAGAGGAACTCCAGCTCAGGCTGAACCCAAGAGCATATCATCCCAGCTCAGGTCTGAGAAGCAGAGGACCCAAGGTGGCAGACCAGAGGGAGGGCCATGGAGGGCACTGTGTGGCACTGGCATGGGACAGGGCTGGACAGGTGCTTGGTCCTTGTTCCAGTTGATGACCTGCCCATCAGGGCTCTGCCTGGGGACTGTAGGGGATCACTGCACCCCCACACTTCCTGCTAGGGCACCACTCTTGAAAGGGGATCTGAGTCCTTGATAAGAGCTCCAGGCAGGTCCCTAGGAACAATGGCTGGCTTGATGAGACCTGCTCTGTGATACTCCTGAGAAGGGAGAAGGCCCTGCAGCCAGTCCCCACTGGAAAGGAAATTGGGGGTTTCCATGGCAACCAGTTCCCTGGGCACAAAGACTCATCTGTCTGCCGAGAAGGCAGCTGAGGTGTCTCCCCTGCAGCAGCATTTGCTCTGGTGCGTGGGGAGATAGAGGGAGGGATGAGGGGGACCCACAGGGCCAAGGGCCCTGGTGCTCCAGAAAGAGCTAACAGTCACAGGACCACCTCACCATGGGCCCACTCCCTGCAGCGGGGCAGCACGAGGAGGCAGCAGGTGGCAGATGGCAGGCACAGAGGAAATGGGAAGGGTGACGTTTATTATTTACATATATAAAGCAGGCAAAGAAATGTTGCCCAGGCACATCCCCACCGCTCTGCTCAGTCGGTGATGATGAGCTCGTCCACGCCCCAGTCCTCATAGCTTCCATCCGGCAGGTACCGGCGAATGATGATTGGGATCTTCCGGGCCCTGTAGTGGGGGAAAGTCACAGGACATGAGGGCTAGCACCCTGGCTCTGCAGCAGCAAACAGGTAGTAGAGTGAGTGTCACATAGATACTCGCCCCGGACTCCTGGGGGCCTGACTATGGATGAGCCAGAGACCTACAAGATCACACACCAACCTCCCCCAACAGAAAGGCCTGAAAGCTACAGGCAGGCTCTGGGGAGGACCACTGTCTGTCTGGGGACTCACATGCGGGCTCTGGGGGGACCATTGTCTGAGGACTCACATGCAGGTTCTGGGGAGGACCGC
>PVIH01021321.1:0-23721 GCA_004025045.1 Sigmodon hispidus | reverse complement strand
TTAGGTGGTATCTCAAAGTTGTTTTGATTTGCATTTCTCTGATGACTAAGGATGATGAGCACTTTTTTCAGGTGTCTTTCAGCCATTCGTAGTTCCTCTGCTGAGAATTTCCTTTTTAGATCTGTACCCCATTTTTTGATAGGGTTATTCAAGGTTTTGGGCTCTAGATTCTTGAGCTGTTTATATATCTTAGAGATCAGTCCTCTATCACTTGTAGGGTTGGTGAAAATCTTTTCCCATTCTGTAGGCTGGCGTTTTGTCCTATTGACAGTGTCCTTGGCTTTGCAGAAGCAACTACTTTCTTAAATTAAGTTTTGAAACTTCATACATGAGTATTGCATCTAAATCAGTACTGTCCTTGTTTTCTCTACTCCAAATACCAACTCCTCCTGGGAATCTCCTGACCCCCATCTCCTTCCAAATTCATAAACTTTTCTTTTTTAGTTATTATTGATGTAGATATCTAGATGAATGATTAATAGATGATAGAAAATTGACAGTAAATTGATTATTTTTATAAGTGTATACAACTTACTGAATACATTTAGAAAAGTGGTTCTTATATTTCTTAATACTGTGATTCATTAGTGCAGTTCTATTAATGCATTAGTGATGTACCCAAACATAAGAATATTTTTCTTACTTTATAACAGTATTTTTCTACTGTTGTGAATAATGTAAATATCTCGGTTTTCCAACGGTCTTAGGTTACTCCTGTGAAAGGATCTTTTAACAGTCCCCCAGAAGAAGTACAAAAAATTATAGTTTTACTATAAATCATGACAGAGTGACAGAATAGGTGTTTAATGTTACAGTACTTTTTGCCTTCTATATCTCTATTATATTTCAGTAGATATAATTTTCATTGATTTAAAAGGAAAATAATTTTGTTTCTCATGCAATTTGAAACTCTATAGAATATTTTGGACCAGAAACTCTATGGTAAATATTATATGATTTTATTAAAAATTCATGCACATATGTGTATTATTTAATAATTATTAATAATAAATATGTTTGCCACATTCACAAAACATCAAGACATTTTAATGTGGTATGTTTATATTTGCCTTTTAGTATAAAAACTCTATATTTGATATTTCAATATATTATGAGCTAAAGAGAAGAGAAATGACTGTATTAGTCCACGTGTTTGAGGTAAAAGATTTTGTATATTAAGGGAAATTGTGAGCTTTCAAGCATAATCAACAAATATGTAATTTCACTAAGCTGGACAAAATGTTTCCTGGCACAAGACTATAAAAGTCACACTAATAAAGTTAGACTTCTCAAACCAGCAGTGTAAAGAAAACTCTCAGTACAGGATGTTCCTAAGAACACATCTGGCCTATTACTGGTAGCTGAGATAGAAGAATTTTATAATCTAATAATATCTATAATATCAGTAAAAGCATGGCCTGTGCTTAAAACATAAACATAAAAATAACATGTCCTTCACGTGATATTAGATGTGATATCTCCTAAATCCACGAGAAAAGAAGGGTAACAATGGTAACACTATCAAAACAAGTATTACAGCTTATTGATAATGCAGTTGAGTGCTCCCAGCAGATGAAGGTGTGAATTTAATCATACATCATCTTAATGGCAATCCTTCCCACAAAGCGACATGGCACACTCTTTCATATTTCATGAGTTCTATTTGCCTGACTTCAAAATGCCAAATGTGCTGGTGAAAAGTGCCTTAATATTCATGGGATTTTCCGATGGCTTTGACAGTTGTCAAGTAGAGGAATAGCTTCATCAGCAAGAAATCTGACTTATGATTTCTGGTGCACATAAAATCGTGTAGTCATCCACATATGCATTCTCTCTGAAAGGTATTCTTTGCATAGTTATCTTTTATGAAAATTATATGGATATAAATCCTCTGTGCAACATAAAGATAATAAATATACTATTTACCTTTACGCTAAATATTCTAGAAAGTTGTGTGAGCCCCATTTAAAAGTTGTACTACTTTTACAAATGCATTTTTTAAGACATAGTCCAGTAAATATCCTGAAACTTCTCAAGAATGGATATCACCACAGCACAGGTCACACATACATAGGGGCAATTTTATCTTTTACTCTTATTAAACACATATTTTATTATTTAAGACAAAATATCAGAGCAGTTCTGCACATCTCAAATGTATACAGTCTGTTTCTTAGACATCTTCTAAACATTTTGTTCATGGAACTAAAGAAAGAACTAAAATTTCCTCATGCAGGTCATTGTTATGAATCTTAAAAGTTTTATTTTTTCAGACAGTGACAGCAATTAATTATACATTCAATATATGTTTTACACACATATATTTTATGATAATTTAGTATAGGTGTTTGTTCATTGTATTCATCTGAAATTTTATGAATAGAGAGATCAAGTTATAATTATCATGAGATTTAACTGTATCTATCTCCTGTTTGGCCTCTTACCAAACTGTAGTCTTGCTTTAGCCTCAGTACTTTATGAATAGTATCTTGATAAACTTACTTAAGAAGGTGTAAACTAAATAACCCACTCAAGATTTCAGCACCAGCAAACGGGTGAAATCTGGTGAGGACCTGGGCCATCTTGCCACACAGCCTGAGCTCCAACAATACCCCAAACGCTCAGAATTTAAACCTCGATGAAAACTGAGGTGGCAGTCTCACCCCAGTTTTCTTCTCACACCTTGACACACACAGTTATTTCTATTGAACAATAGGTAAATTGTGCCCCGGAAAACCTTCTGAAGATTTTATTCTTCCAACAACAGAACCTAATGTATAGATAAGTTTTGGAGTTCAGTGTGATACCTTTTCTATTTTTCTTTGTATAAAAAATATTATTGAGTTTTAAGCAACAAAATTATGGTGACATTGAAGAAAATGGTGAAGAAATTCGCAGTACTGGTATCAATGATACATTCTTATTTTCTAGAATTTTACTATTTGATTTATACTCATAAAGAGTACAAAATCCTAATGAGTGTATATAGCAGGTGGTAATACTTCAGCACTGCACAGGAATGAGATACCTTTAGAGTTAATGTTCAGCATGGCCGACCTGAGAAATTCCACATGGCCTCAAGATACCCAGCAAACAAACACAAATATAATATTAAAGAATGCTAATTTTTAAGATTTCCTTGAGAAAATGACTACAGAAGGCTTTATTTTCTTCCAAGTGTCTGTGTTCTGATTTAGGATGGGCCAGATTATCCTCTCTGTGTTTGTGGCTGATTGTTTAACATATAAATAGTTCAAATTCTAAGACTGGTGCCAACAAAATCTTGAGTCACACAGGGGCAAAGTTGTCTTTATCTTCAGCATTTTACTAGTTATCCTCTATCTCATCTATTTTGACATTCTAGAAACATCTAAATTCTCTCAGCCCCATTCTCTCCCTATGCACTACCTACTAAATCACAGGAAGTCTACAGTAAAACCACAGTTCTTCACCAGGAAAAAAACTTCCTTCCTAGGACTTCTATGAGTAATGGGGGATCAAGATAGGATATTTGCTAAAACCTCCTAAGACACCTAGAATAATGTAAGCAGTGGTGGACAGGAGATGCTGTCTCATGTTAGAAGATGAGGACCACCACTGGAGGTTGTCTTCTCAAGTCCACATTGTTAATGACATGTGTGTTCCTGCCCCTGCCACACACATATACACATACACCAAACAACACATACACACATTCAACAAATGTTATTGTAAACAGATTACTTTTTTATTAATTGAGAATTTTCTATTATATATTTGATCATATTCGCTCTCCTCCCACAACACTTCTAAGAACCACCTCATTTTACACCCACACATTTTCTATACTTGCTTAGTTTCACTTTCATTTTCTTTTTAAAACATTAAGTTCAATATGTGCTGCCTGGATACTCTAGGCTAAAGTGTTGTTGACAAATTGGGACTTCATGACCACTAACCCACTCCAAGCTTGGAAATGTATACATCCTGTCTATGTTGTTAAAATGACTGTTTGTTCATATCTGCAGCTGCCTGTTGTGTTCAGAAAAAAAAGAAAAACACTGTTTTCTGTTGACATCTACTGTCTCTTGTTTTTACCCCCATCTGCTCCCTATTCCACAATGACCAATGCATCATGGGGATTACTTTCAAAGGGAGAAGGTGAAGACTGAATTGGAGTTGGGGATAAGAAAGCAGTGTAGCAGAACCAATACAGGTAGAATGATTAATATTAAAGATGTTTCTAAAATGTAATATGAAATTCTTCAATAATATATGTATATAAATAAACATATGTACATATGTATAAATTTATATATAATATGCATATGAAGTTAATCTATAAAAAACTGACTAACAAATAGCAAAGCATGGTACAAGGAATGGGTTATCTCTTGTGTTTAGATGATGACCAGTAATGACTCATAGCCTTCCAAATCTTGTTAGCTATCACCCATGTTCTAGATTACCCTCAAGAACTTGACATGACGATCTTCCTTCTAAAGATGCTACATACTTGAGTCATAGGAAATGGAGAAATTAAGCTGAAAGCTTCATCAATCCTGGTTAGTATTGCCAGTGCTATTCTTGATACTAAAGGAGTAATGTAAGCATTAATCTCACTCATCTATGAGCATTGTGAGCTACAATAATGACAGAAAATGCCCACTGGAAAGTTATGGCATGAACATAGTGGATATAACCACCAATTTTGAATTTGTCTTAAGACTTTTTTCAGGAGACAAAACAGACTCACCATTGCTATTGTGACCACAATAAGTTACTATTTTATCAGTGAACATTGAACAATTTTCCTGTCATGTTCATATTAGGATTTTTTAAGGATATGAATCTGGATATAGGAGATACCTTGAGAATTCCAAATAATTCAATGACTAATAACAGAAACTATAAAGCTCCAGAAATCAATAAAAGCAAAATATATATCATTTATACTTTTACATATACATATTTATACATATATGTGTATGTCATTTAAGGCATGTCGGTCCCACCCAAAAGACAAAGTGAAGTAAGAAGAATCTGAACAGCTGGCACATATACATGTGTCCCACACTCTCAAGCCACCATCTCTGATATCCTCAGTCTCTATCTCCCCATTCACCCAAGAAGGAAAAGAATAATTTATAAGACACTTACATATTAAAGAACAGTGATACAAAATTTGGCTGAGCTTACAATCTCTGAATTTGAAACAAAGGAATTAAGAGGTTAAAGCCAGCCCTAGCTACAGACCAAGTTCCAAGCTAACCTGAGATAAATGAGATACTATCCCTAAGAGCCATTAAAATAATAATAAAGCTATGTAATTATTTTATGTCATAACAAGGAAGATAAAAAGCAAAAAAAATTAAAATCTAAGAATGCTTTTAAGATTAACAGAGCCAACATTTCAAATTGACCCAGGACAGACTGATGTAGCAGGAAATTAGGAACTATATATGTGAACGATTGTGTTATAGGACTAGAGACGAGCGGGGCGTGGTTAACTGGAAAGGATTTTGGAAGTAGACCTTTGAGGGAGAGGACTAGGACAAGAAGTCGTTATTTTTTTGTGAGAGTTTTTGACCGGGTGAGCAGTTTGGCTTAGTTGTGTGGGAGTTTGGACGTACGGTGTGGAGATGAGAAATTTTTTTTAAAAAGGCTTTGGCGCGCTGTAACTTTGTTTTTTTTATTTTTTTTTTAAATTGGCTTTGTTTTACAAATGATTTTTATAAAATAAACCCCATTTAAAACATATCTCACGGCGGGTTTTTACTGCAATAGACTGACATTGTCACTGACCCTCAGAAATATCAGGTCTTTTAAATCATGTTGGAATTTTTGCCTAGTTCCATGTGTTTCTTTGGATTTTAGGTTTTTTGTGTGTTTGTTTTGTTTTTTGTTTTTGTCATTTGATAGAAAAAGAGCAGTAGGGAGAAAAGGAATTCATCCAAGTTTTGCTTCCTTTAGTATGGACTAGAGTGGTAGGTTTTAATAAGCTTATAAAAATTGTGGAGCCATTTTTAAGCCTGCTAGTAGCCTAAGAACTCTGGGTCTGTACTTAAAGTCTCAAGCTGATGCCGTAATTATTGACTGCCAAAGTTTGCTCTTTTTTTTTTTTTTTTAATTTAAAGGGGAAGTGTACAACGTAATGCCTACCCTCAACCCCTACCGCCTTTAACACACACATAACTGCCTAAGACAGAGCTAGGAACAACAGATCTTTTTTGGTTCTGCAGCACTTTGCAAGGTCAACGGCATGAGTAACTTCAGAAGCCACAGAGTGTGGATGTTTTCTCATCAGCCTTTTTCAAGTGTGCGGTTCAATCTCTCTTCACAATCTGGAACTTTTTCTGCCAGTTCTTCAGTTTAAATGGCGACAGTAACGGTGACCCAGACCACCATCAAGACCAAGGTATCTCCAGGCCTGGAGTCTTTGACAATCGTGGGGTCCCCTCGGGCGTTGCTCCGGCCCCTGGGCCTTCTCCGTCTACTGCAGCTGTCATCTACCTGCTTGGCTTTCTCACTAGTGGCCTACAGGCATGCCTGGATGGGCTCCACGGGCAACTGGTGCATGTTCTCCTGGTGCTTCTGCTTCTCCATGACCCTGACGATCCTCAGCCTGGAGTTGAGTGGATTCCAGAACCGCTACCCCTTATCATGGCTGGCTTTCCCCAACACTTGTGCCACCTATGGTCTCCTCTTCTCTCTGACGACTTCCATCATATACCCTATCACCTATGTGCGGTTTTTAACTCAAGGACATACCAGAAAACATGCTGTCGCAGCCACCATCTTCTCCTGTATCTCCTGTGTGGCTTATGCAACAGAAATAGCCAAGACCCAGGCAATGCCTAATGAGATGTTTGGTTACATGGCCACTGTGTCTGGACGGCTAAAGGTCTTTGAGTCCTTCGTAGCCTGTGTCATCTTTGTCTTCCTCAGCCACCCACAAATACACAGGCATGAACCTGCCCTGGAGTGGTGCGTAGCCGTGTATGCCATATGCTTCACTCTAACCATGGTGATCATCCTGCTGAGCCTGGGAAATTACACCAAAATCATTACCATCCCCTTCATCAACATCTCGACAGGCATGGCCTTCCTGTCTGTCCTCTTGTACACTACCACCATTGTCCTCTGGCCCCTCTACCAGTTCAATGAGTTGTTTCAAGGCCAGCCCTACAGAATAAAGGATGTGGTCTGTCATTACAAAGGGCCCCACTCAGTGTGTAACTGGGATCGCCGACTGGCCGTGGCAATCTTGACTGCCATCAACCTGCTAGCATATATGGCTGATTTTATATACTCTGGCTACGAAATGTTTCTCAAGGTCTAAGATTCACAAGGGTTCCGTTGGTATGTCACTACTGCAGCATCTTCATTCTCCTTCCCTCTTTTTTTCTTTTCTTTTCTTTTCTTTTCTTTCTTTCTTTTTTTTTTTTTTTTTTTTAATACCTTCTACCTGACTCATTGTTCTCTTTCCGGTTTCTTTCTTTTCCCCTTTCCTTTTCTGGTTTGACTCCTTTATCACATCCTGCTTTGCCCTTGAGCAGTGTTTCCATAGCCCTCACCTTTAACACTTTTGTTTATCCAATCTAGATTTTTCTATTAGTTTTCTTATCCCTTTATTTCCTGGTCACACTTGCTCTTTCCTATAGAAGAGCTCTCAGACTTTTTCCTGTGTCTGTTCACTACTTCACCAGTAAAGTAGTTGGCTGCGGAAACCTCAGACTCCCTTACAGCTCTTCATACCATGGGCTTAAGGGGCCTCTTGCCAAAATATGAGGAAATGTTGTAAATTTTCAGATTTTTTTTCTTTAAGCACTGTTATTTTTATCTTTGTATTCCTTAATTCTTATTTCGAACCCAAACATTATCGCATGTCACTCTCTGTCCCTGTGTCTGGATTTCCTTTTTGCTTGATTTTACTACCCACAAAGGTCTTAATAAATATATTTCAAAGTACTTATTTTAAAATTCCAGCACATAGCATTCATGCAATTTTTGTAAACAAAATGGTAATAGAAGCTTCTAATAAAAGCCTATATTATTTTGACTTAAGGTAAAAAAAAATGAATGTTTTATTATGTTGTTAGATACACAGTTTGCTAAGAATATTTTAAGTTGTTTAATACATAGTTTCCTTTGCATAAACACAACACACCTATGATATATATAAGAATATATTTTATGACATATATGATATAGACACATATAAGTGGTTTTCATCTTGTAGGTCACGTTGCCTTTAGTGGTTTGCATGACTTTCACAGTGCTCACCTAAGATCATAGAAAAACACAAGTATTTACAATTCATATTAATAACAAAATTACACTTAAGAAATAACAATGAAAATAATCTTATTTAGAGGGTTGCAGCATCAGGAAGATTAAGAACCATTAAGGCATCACTATCGTGATTTTTTTTATTTCTTCATTTTTACCTATATTAATATTTCAACTGATTGCTGTACTTCATTTTGTATGACTAGTGAAACCACAAAATAACACTTCTTTAAGGTTTTATATGCAATAAAAGGTTGACTTTTTTTTACATCTAATCTTTTCTCACTTAGGTTAGAGAATAAACCTAAAGTGATTATCATATTTTATTTTACAAGGTTATATAGGCAAACACAAAGAAGCATTTTTCATAAATCTCACATAGAGGTTATCAGTATTGATTTTAACTGCCAACTGATGCATGTTTCCCAAAAATAGCACAACAATTTGTCACAGAGTTGATTATATTTTCTCATCTTTCAAGATGAGAACAAAAGTACATAGCATTTAATTATTAATTAATCTTAATTAACAAGAGGAACTGGAATTCAAGCCTTGAGATTCATAAGTATATAAAAAAAATTAAAGGAACTCTGCAGAAGATTTTTTAAATGCCTATGCATAACTGTGAACTATCTGGCAAGGTTACCACAGATCTGTGTCCCAAAGAACAGTAGAAAAGGATTTTTAGTAAAAATGACAGAATATTGTCTAATTTATACATTAACATTTTGTGGCCTTGGCTTTGTTACTAAGAATGGGAAAGAAATACTGAATATCTTACAACATGGAATCTTACAAACATGGGACAGTAATATTTGCTGTGTTTAGGAGTCAAATAGGGAATAAAACTAAGTTGCCTATCTGTGTATTTTCAGTAGGATAACACCTTTTCCCAACAGAACTTCTCCAACAGGATTATGCAGGATTGGGCTGTTGAAAAAAGAAATGAGCTTGCCCAGGATAGTACTTCATAGTGCTGCTGAAAAAAAAAATACTTCAAGAGCAAAAATAAGAGTAGGTAGGTGTAACAGTTCCTGGAGACTCAGAGGAAAAAAACAGAGAAGAAAAGCACCAGTAGATAAACCACTCAGTTATTAAGCATTTTAACGTGTTTGATTCCAAAGCAATCTCACTGAGAATTTATGTCTGTACAGTAGCTATGGGAAAGTAACTATTAGAGCTACAAAATAAGTCATACTTTAGATTTTAAATGATGAAAATATGCTCATACCACATGTATTCAATTGAGTAAGAAAAAGTATCAGTCTTTAGGTAAAATTAGTTTGTGAAATAGCTATTTATGAAATAGTAATCATAATAAGCAACATTCTGGAAAAGAAATGCAAACCTACCTTCATGATTTCTGAATTCATGGTTCTCTTAAAGCAGTGAATTGTGGGTTTGCGGATTAAATGGGAGGCAGGAAGGTGAATCCTCAGAGAGATGTCATTCATTGAGTCTCTCCTAGGAAAGATATATTTTACTATAAGTCTGTAATTAGTGCTTTACCAGGAAAACACCTTGAAAAAATATTTCTTTTTTTATTTTTATAGAATAAAGTCTCGTTTTTAATCCATGTATTCCCTTGTTCAAACTCCCTTCCCCCTCTGGACCCCTCCTGGTCAGTCTCTCTTCTCCTTATTCCCCCATCCCCTCCCCAGAAAAGGCAAGAGTTCCAAGGTGAATTAGTTTAGCATCCATTCCCATTCTCACCAGAGGAATATCTAACCCAGTCTTGATATTATGATGAGGAAATCAGACTTGCCTGAAAAATTATTTCAAAGTCATTTCCTTAGAAAGACTTTTCACAAATATTCTCATCTTCTTATATAGACTCTTCAACATTAGAACAGTGCTTAAATTTTTTACTTTTAGAAAGCTGAGGCAGAAAGACTGAGCTATCTGCCGAGGATAAGGTTCTATGGTGAAAGTTTAGAAGATCCAGGTTTGCAACTTTTCATATGCAACACTCTCTTTAGTGATAGTTAGAATGAGAAAATTGTCAATGATTCTTTGTACTGATGCACAAGTACCATTATTTTTGTAAGTATAGGTTGTAATATAACACCATTATTTGGTTTTATTATCTGATAGCATTATATACCATATTCCTCAATCCTCTACAGTTATATTCTTTATAAAGTAATTTAAAGAAGCAAAAACATATAGTATAATACTTTTTAAAGTTCTTTGAAATTCAGAAAAAATTGTCTACATAGCTCCATTTGTTCATCTTACAAAATATGTATTACTGCAAAATATGTATTACTGCATTATAGTTAGGAATCTATATTATTTTGTTTATTCATTCCTATGAGTCAGACCAATGTAAATCATGAGGATAGAGATTGGATTGGGATGGTGTTAGTTTTCCTATGGCATTTATTCTGCCAAAGGTAACATTTGACATTAATTAATTAATTAATTATTTGAAGTCTTGTTGTTACTTACCTCTTTAAGATTCAATGTGGGATGAGTTATCTACTACATTAAGGAAAATTATTCACATACTGTTCTCATACAATGAGTCAATAAGAATATTTTCAAGAAAACATTTTAAAAAATTAAACATCTAAGCTTAATCTGAAAGACCTTTTGCTGAAACTCTGTTTTGGATAATTATGAATATTTGCTGGTCATGAATGGAAAATTTTTCTTGTGATATCACAAATGCCATAGTCAATTTACACAAGATAGGGCATCTAATATGACTTTCAAACATTTAAAAATATTATATAATTATGGAATTATGTAATATTGTGAGCCTCCTCTGTGTGTGCTGGGAACCAAATTCAGGTCCTTGGGAAGAGCAACAAATTTACTTAAGTGCTGATTCATCTCTACAAGCCCATTTTCCTGATTAACATGACAATATGCTTTTAATTGTAATTATTTCATTGACCAATTTCTTTTTAATTAAAAGAAATGTCTCAACATACCACCAGTGTTCCCCTCCCTCCCTCCTCTCTTCCCAGTTCTCTCCCAGCTTCCTCTAGTCCATCCCTATATTCATTCCTCAGAGAGGGCAGGGACAGTTTGGCACACCCAGTTTAGTTAGGACTAAGCCCCTCCCCCAAGTATAAAGGCTGAGAGCAAGGAGTTTCTCTGCAGGAAATGGGATCAAAAAGCCAGTCTATGTACCAGGAATAAATTCTGGTCCCATTGCCAGAGGCCCGGCAAATTGCCCACACCTTTACACTGTCTTCCACATACAGAGTGCCTAATTCAGTTCTATGTAGGTAGGTGGGTATGGTGGGCTCAGGAGTGGGGGTTTTACTGTTGCTACAGATTCCACAAAGCTGTTTGACTGGTTTAAACATCAAGGATTGTGCAGCCCTACAAAGACTGTAGAATGTTGCATGTTTGGCACAAAATCAGCTTAAACTGCCTTTAATTTATTTAACAGCCTTAACAGCCACTTGTATTTGATCTAATCTTCTTGCTATGTAACAATACTTAAATTACACCAGCTCAAAAGATTAGAAATGCCATTAGATATCATCTGATATCTATAAAATCACCTCCACCATTCACTATAACTAGTTTACATTGGGGCCCAACACTGTGTTTTAAAAGTATATTAGCTCACAGCTTTCTTGGTTCCATCCAAAACAAAACTTCATGAAACTGTTACCAAAACAGACTGTGATTCAACCAGTGCCATTCTTGAATCTTTGCTTCAGCCACTTTCATTTATGTTTGTTGAAGAAAATAATCCTTTATCCCATCCAAGCTGTAAACCGAAATTCCTGCTTCTTTAATGGGTAACTACATCTAGTCAGTTCCTCATACTGCTTTACCCTCTTTGATGCTTTCTTTTTCATTTTAAGAAATGATGTCCCTTCCATACACAAAGTAACTTAAAAAACAAACTTCTCATTATTTCTCTCTCCCACATTAATTTTATAGGTTATTTCTGTTCTAGAATGTTTTGTCTGTGTGTATGTATGTACACTATTTGAATACATTGTGTCCACAGAGGCCAAGAAGTGCTTCAGGTCCCCTAGAATTAGAGTTGCAGATGGCTTTGCACTATCAAGTGGGTATTGGAACCCAAATCTGAGTCCTGTGGAAGAGTAGTAAGTGCTCATTGATCAAACTCTACTTTCTTAAATTATATTCACCATCATCATCATCATTACCTTTGTCATCATCACCATCATCATCTCTCTGCTATTCAATAACCAATTTATATCACTGCATACTTTGGCAAATAGAGTAGCATTAAAAGCATATTCAGTGTCTCAGTATTCCTGTGCCAGATACCAGCTGGGCAGCATAGCTGAAGTCACTTAAATCTCATCTTTCTCCAAGTTTTCAGCCTAGTACCGTAGTGGAATTATGTTGTTGCATTGTAAATAATTGTTCCACCTACTGGCTTAATAAAAATGCTGATTCACCAAAGGCAGACAGGAAGTGTGGTTGGGGTTACCACACTAAGAAAACTGTGGGAAAAGGAAGAACAGAGCAAAGATGCCAGAGAGAGCCAGATGAGTTAACAGGAGAAGCAGAGGAAAAAAGCTGAAATGCTGCTCTAAGAAAAAGATCTGAGCCACATGGCTGAATGGGATAAAAAAATCATGTGTTAGTTTAAGGGTAAAGTGTTATCAAACTATATGCCTGGGCCCTAGGCCAATCAGCATAAAATTAATGTAAGCATCTGTGTGTCTCTGTGGGACTGTGTGACTGAAGGTCTTCAGGTCTGCAGGTCTGCCTGCCAGAACCTCAGGGCTAGGTTCGACTATCTGGGCCAGAAACCTAATACAACATAGTCCATCAAAGAAAGAATTTAAAAATAAAACTTGACAATTCCATTCTAGGTACTCAATGGGAAAATGTTAAAAATCCTAAAACAATTTAGAGGATAAAAGGTAAGAGACATTTTTCTGTCTCTATATATTTGTCTCTCTATATATTGATCACTATATATTTAATTTTAAGCATTCACTTATTTTAAAAACCTCCTATGCTTTCTTCACCAGTTACTTTGTATACCCTGCTCTCTTCTACACACACTCAACTAACCAACAAAATTATGTTTTCTTCAAGATAATACTCATTAACAAATTTAGATAAAATAAAAATGCTTTGAAAGCAAACATACAATTGTAATGGACTTTGTGTTTTACTAGTAGTAACATGGTAACAATAGCAGTACTGGTCATAATACTTTTAAAAAATAAAGCATTGACTGAGTTAGAGGCAGAAACCTGTAACCAAGAGTCAAGAAAATGATGATATTCTACAGGCTTGTAATTGGAAGCTAGATATTATAGAGGATCTTAATGAGTATGACACACATGCCAAATGCATTGACCTTTTTACATTTGTGTACTTGCACTTGTATATATTTAAATATGCACAAAACCACATAAATGTATTCTTATAGCTGTATATAACACTCATATTTCAAAGTATAATTATCCATAGTTTTCATATATCAACAATCTTTATAATGGGATTAAAACTGAGTTATAAATGTTTATTAAAGAAGATGAGACCAAACATTTGTTTACAGTATCAGATTCTCAATCAATTGAGACTTGAAACTATAGATGCTTGCTACATTGACCTCTCCATGTTTTATGTTAATTTTTTAACAAAGCCCAGTGAATAAAAAGTAAGAGTTTTGATGCCTTCCAATTTGGACATTGTAATTCTGTCATCAGTAAGGAGTAGAACCTTGCTTGACCTTAGAGTTTGCTTTAAAGTTGATAACTTTACTAACTGCACTATATGCATATACCATTAGGAGGTGAGTTACTTTATAGACAAAAGAGAATGCATTTTAAAGGAGCTTGTTATCTGGGTTAAAGCAGAATTAAAATTATTATTTAAGTATATAGTACAAATTATTTCATAAATTAAGAATTAAGACCGCCTGTGAGGCACATAAAGCGTGATGAACCTAATTGAACCTCTCATTGTACAATAGGATCTTGACTAACAGCCTGTGATTCTCCATGCATAAAACTCATGGTTATAAAGTAATTTACAATATTTTCCTGTTTAAATATATGGTAATATTATAATTTCTTAAATGTCTACAATTTTCATGCCTTTCTCCTACAAACATAAAGACATTATCTAAATGTTGAAAATAGTCACATCCCTAACATCAATATAATTTGTTATATGAAGAATATTTAGAGTTTTAAATGTATGCTGGAAAACTTGGACCATTATGTAATCTTACTGCTAGTATTTTATTTCAAATATAGAGTCAATATCAAGAAAATAAATTACTAAATTTGTATGAAAATTTAAATCTTACCTTCAGATATGCTTTTCAAACAAAAATTCAACAGATGCCTGGAAATATAATTAAAATTGAAAGTATTGTAAACCATATATTTTAAAATTAATACTAAAAAACTCATTATTTTTACTTTTATTGTTAATTTTACACATTAAACCGGGAACTGTGATCATTATCTTATTCCAATATTCAATATTTTTTGTTCTAAGTATATATACATCAATGCCTATGACAATTATGATTATAATTTAATAGTACTGGGAATTTGATGTGCTTAGTTTTACTTTGTTCATAATAATTGATATTTGTAGGGCATTAGTGATACTATGCAATGAAATTTAAATAACTTTAAACTTAAATATATCTTTGAAATCATTACAAAATAATAGTGCATGATTCAAATTTTATTTATGACTGAGATTATCTACTTTAGCTAAAAAATTAGATACATTCTTCTTATATGCATAAAATTGTGGGATCTGTAAAGTTTTCTTTTCAAATTATTTATGAATATAACCCAGTAAGAGAATAACAATATTTATTGAATAAAAATATTTTAAAATGACATTAAAAACTATGATAACTTAAAATTTTGTCAAGTATATTATATTACATTGTTTATATATTATATTCATCTGCATATGTTTTCATAGTTTGTGGTAAAGAATAATAAGTTTATCATTGTACTCATAATGCTCAATTGATTAAATTTGAAATATAAAATTTTAAATTAACTTTTCTTACTCCTTCCTCAAAATACTGATTACTACAAATTTTTGTGTATTACTTTCTGAATATATTATACACTGACAGTGTCATGTAACATGTTTAATGTCTAAATCATTATGAATCCTAAATTTTTGTTTGCTATAAATTCTATTTAAATTTTCTTACTATTTTAAATTTGCCTATTGACTTCAAATTTCTTTAATTTTAAACATGCTAATTGTATATATACATTCTGTTCTTTACTTGTATGTAGTTTTCTACATTTGCAAATATATCTTTAAAATATACAAGATATAAAGATAACAAGCACTTATTTATATCTTTAAAGTTGTAGATAAGTTTGAAGTACTTGTTTTATAAATGTAGTGAATATTAGTAAGATATAAATACTTATATTTATATAAGGCTGAATAAATTTTGAACTGATTCTTTTAGCAAGAGCTTAACCATTTATGGTTATGTAGACTGGATAAACAAATGTATGGAGAAAAGCAGAAAACTCATGATACTGTCTTCAAGATGAAATATTAATACAAATAAAAATAATAACAGTTAGATATAAAGTAGGAACTCTGTGGCTCAGGGGTGGAAAATCCTGGAAACATGAGAAGAAAAATGTTTCAATCAATTAAATTACCATATTTAAATTTTGCAAAACATTTTCCTCAAAAATATACAGTAATGCTATAAATGGAAGACTTTTTTGTATAATAATTATGTGAACTTTAATTTGGGGAATTTTGTTAGCTTAAATATACTTTCAAACTTGATTAAGAATCCTATTATTCAGTTATATGTATATATATGATCTTTAAATTGTGTTATATGGCTGCTTGTATAGGTCAGAAAAACTATAATTTTCAAGCATGTGCAAAAATTTTGTTCAATTCCTTGTCCAAAAAAAAAAATGAGAGGACGAAAACAGTATTATAAAGAATGAGAATCTGAGTTAGATGTGTTCCAGTATGGTCAGCCAGGGCAGGCTTAAAAAACCCTTTCAAAGACTGGCTGCCTGTACTTCACAGAGATCTGTACTTGGACTTTATTTTCACACTTATCTACATTGTCACAGTAGAAAATTCATTTTAAGAAATGCTCATCTGGCTGCAGTGATGGTTCAGTAGTTAAGAGTGACTGCTACTCTTTCTCAATTGACAAGAATTCCAGCACCTAGGAGGGTGACTTACCTGCTTAGAACTCCAGCCCTAAGAGAACTGACTTCCTTTTCTGTTTCCCTCAAATATTGCAATCAAATGCACAGTGTCTACCATACCACACATCCCAATTACTTAAAAAGTAAATAAAATCTTCCTTATAAGTGGCTTATGAATTAAAAATGTTTATAAAGAGAATGCTTTATAGAACACTGTCTAGAAGTTTATTGATTTTTTTAAAAGACGGCTCATGTCTATTGACTAACTGACCTCTTTCTTTTATGATACATATTACAAAATATGACTGTATTAATCTTCATATAGATGCTGACTCCCTCCCATTCTAAGATATTTTAAAGATTTCTTTTATTCAGTTCTCGCAAAATAAGAGAGTTTTGACTACTTAAGCAATGTACTGCAAACAAAAGCGGGCCCCTCTTCAATTCCTTCCGTACACTTCCGTTTCTTTAACTGACCCAGCAGCTGTCACTCTTGCTGCACCAAGTGCCCTGTAGCTCAGTATTGATTCGCTGAGAAAGCTACACTGAAGTAGCTGCTCTTGAATCACATTTTTCCATCCAGCTTTACTTTGTCTTAGTTAGAACGGACTGACACCACCTCTTTCTCTTTAAAGATATAGGCCATGGACATACAAAAAGAAGTCCTGGATTCTGGAGTATTCATTAAGGTAGAAACACGGTAAACATTTATTACATTAGAAATAGCAGACTGCACACGACTGGCCAAACAACGGATGTGTCAAAATGATGCATTACTTGAATGTTGCCTCACTTCCTCTCCCTTTTCTACCTGTAAACACATATGGGAGTGGATTTTTAAAAAGTAAAATAAAACTGGAGACAGAATAAATGATATTAGAGCTCCCTAAAGACATAATAAAAATAAACTGATAGAGGTCATTATGTTTCCTGTTTATTGATTTTAGTAGTCAATATCATTAGCAGCTAGTAGAAGAACAAATTCATTGTGAAATTTCAGGTACAGTATTAAAGAAAATACAAAGTGAATGAAGTTTAATATTTGAAGAAACAATACATTCAAAACTAATATCAAAAAAAGAACTAACAGTAAATTTATTAAAGCATTTTATAGGCATTAAAAGACTTAGAATATGTAAAATAGGGCTGGAGACATGGCTCTGTGGTTACAAACACTAACTGTGTTTTAAGAGGACATTCCCAGGATCTACATGACAGCTCACAGCTGCCTATAACAACAGTTCCAAAAAATTTGATACCCTTATACAGGCAAACATCATTGCACATGAAAATAAATAAATATTAGAATATGTAAAATGGAGCAAAAAGTGATTTTATTGGGATTATATGTACTGAAATATTTTATTGAAATAATGATGAGTAAAATGTTTTCTACACTAACATACAATAGATATTTTCTTACATTACTCCTCTGGTCCTTTGCAGTCTCTCACAATGTAGAAGACATATTATTAATAATGAGACAAGAAACTTCATCCTCTTTCTTTTAATTATATAATACTAATTTTGAAGAAATACTTTTAGTTGAAGTGAATTTTAAGATTATTCAAAGGTATTGAGATATCAACTGAATAGAATATTTGGAACTAAAAGTAACATTATATTGTTCTGATCCTCTATCACTGTATGGCTCTAGCACTATCAATTTCAAATATCATTCTACCAGAGACAATGACAGACAATGATGATTTGATACATATGTCAAAACCAAAACCTAATCCAGCAATCTCTGCAAGCATTTTCAAGAAATATATTTTCCAAGGAATATATAAATATTGACACATATATGAGTAAATATTCTGATTTTTATATCTACAGTCTTTCATGTCAAAATATGTCCCTATTCTTGCAGTTTCTCAGTAATATTTGTAAACAAAGCTTACTGACTAAAATCCATGCTAATCTAAGTGACAAACACTCAGTAGCCACAGAAGGCTATAATCATAGGGGCTATCATGATCCAGTGATTCTTTTAGGTGCTGTAGATATCAGCTACATCATCAAGTGCACATTGTCTGTATGTTTAGATTAAATGCATTGTATAGATTGTTGTATATATAGAATGTGAAGGGAAACATTTTTTTTTCTCATGAAATGAACCTAATGTTAAAACTTAAAATCTGTTTAACTTGGAATAATAAACCATCCAAACCAAGTTTTTTCTTTATAATTTTTGGGTTTTGTCACAATACCAGAAGGCATGTAGGACCAAACACTGCCAAACATTCTCTGCATGCAGAGCAGAATGCTCCAATTTACATTCTTAGAAAAAGGACAGCTCAACCAAATTTAATGTATTTTGGCTGACGATTTGTATGCTTAGTCTCTGCCCAACATACTTCACTCTGAAAGAGCCAAGCTATAAAGCCTAGAATTATAGTTTATAATAGGAAGTTTGATAGAGTTGTTTGCACTGATATTGCATCCGCTATAGCAGGAGGGTAATTTGTATTTTAAAGAGCTGGGAATGTTCCTTGTGGCTAAAAGAGGGGATAGTAGACATCACAATTATTATTTTTGGGAACTCATCTTTTCTACCACTCTGCATAAGCTAGAGTATTTTAGACTATTTCATCATTTATATATATATATATATAATCTTAAATTATATATTTCTTTGTGGACCTAATTTAAGGCTTGATAAAGCAAGGCTTAAAAAAAGTTAAGTATTCACAAGAAGATTATTTAAGTTAACTTGACTTACTATCCTTCCACACTTGGCTGAAGTCCAAAGTTCACTGCTGGAACAGTGGAGGTAGAGGGAACTTTGACCCAATTCCTACTTTCATTAAACACTGCTCACATGGAAACACATTTATGTTTTAACTTTTTATATTAATGTGTTATATTAACATAGATTCTTTCACATTTTATTTTTACTTGTATCTCTTTGATAGTCTCACTAAAGTGATTGAAAATAATGCATACTTAGTTCACAACAAGTTATCCAATCATAAAATGGTACATTGCAATGTATAGTATTTATAATATGACAGAGCAAAAAGGGAAATTATATATATGTATGTATATGTATTGTTTTTCAAGGCCACATTTCTTCACTAACTCACAAAATTTAATTAAGTCAAATCAAGTAGTAGTTAGAATCTCCAAATAAAAACACACAGTCTCTGAGTAAAGGTGTTACTATTCTACCATAATCCATAATCCATAATCCAGTTTAGGTTGGCCAGCTGGTCTTGAGTATTGGCTGTGTTGGGGTCTTATCCTTGAACAGTCCATTAGATGATGATGGAAATGTATTCTCCGAGGAAATGGGCATAAGTGTTGTGAATACATGATAGAAACCAGTAGAGGAATGTGGAAGTGAGATAAGAATTTAAAAAAAAATAGGCAATAAATTATGGGTACTATCATGGACAGTAAAAATTTTTGCATAGAAAATTTGAAAGTTTGCAGTAATGTCCTTTAGTCATTTTCTCCTAAGATGTAGGTAAGTGTGATTCATATTGCATCAGTCCTCCTATCCTTGTCTGTCTTTGTAGGAGATTGCAAGAAAAAGGAGCATGCTAAGACTCAGCTCCTCATACACAAAATGCATGAGGTAGCCAATCCTCAACACTACTCAATCCTAGGTGCCTACAGACACAGTCATCATTTCCATCCAGTGTGGTAACATGGGCAATCATACATTGCTGACATTTTAACAGAAATCCATGAGATAGAAAATGGATTTTCAAAATCCATTTTCAGAATTATATTTATGAGTAATTCACTTTTATCTTATTAATGTTCTCATTTGAGCCTATTTTATTATTAACCAATGGAAAACTAATAATGTAATTCTCAGAGATACTTTAAGAAATCCCTTTGATAGCACTTGTAATGCAGGTCTTCACACTCAGTCAGGAAAACAGACGATTCAAAGGTTATTTCTAGGACAGCTCCAAAAGAAAGTTAATGTAAATCATGTGCCGCATCTTCATATGGAAGAATCAAAGATCATACAAGCTAATTTAGTTATGAAATTTGATATATCCTTGAAGATGAAGGCATATGATGTGGGAATGCTTTTCCTGAGAGATAACACAAGGAATATTTACTCTCATCTTTTGAGTCACAAATAACAAACTAAAGTATATAAGTGCATAAGACTGACACCCTTCCCCTTAACTTCCCAGAGTCTATATATGCTATGACCTTTAGAAACCACAAAGCATTCGGGAATTGTGGCAGAATTACATACAATTTCCAGGAGCTATAAGTAGGAACAGGAAGAATCTCAGGTAAGGATGAACTTCCCCATTACCACCTTCTATAAAAAATAATCATGGGCTCATTACAAGATCCAGTCTTGCAGGATTCTTCCAGTTACACCTCATAGAACAGTGTTCTATAATATATTAAAAGAAACAACAGGATCCAGGTAAACTATTCACCCAAGTCCATTCACTAGCCAGAGGAAAAAGATCAGGCAGAGAGAGATGGAGTAGGGGGACTGGGAGTATTAATGCTGACCAATGAATAATCAGTGCTGGAGAACACAGAACTATGAACTATTTCACCAGACTATCTCTAAGAAGCACATAGTAACAAGAGCATAGCAACAGCGATGGTGAGAACATCAGCAACCAGCTTGTCTTGTCGACAGTTGCCGACTAGCCAGGTCTACAGCCTGAGAACCTTCTCCACAACATTGCTGCTAATCATTGTCATGGGGGGTTGGGGCATAGGCTAACTTCAGTATTACTGTTTTTAAGGATGGATCAAACCTGAGTCAATATAAGACTTTAAACATAGGCAAACTTCCAGTATTTAGGAAAAAGTTTTGTCTTCCTTACAATGTTTTCCTCACAAACATCTCTTACCTTGTAAAAGTATACATATACACACACATACATATATCCTTAATAATAATCTTAATTATTAATAATCTTGTCAATACTTACCTTTCATCAGGGTAATATCACTGTGTGAATATTGGGGGAAGGTAATGAAAATCAGGGAAGAGTTCCCAAACTGTTTATTCTGAACCAATTGTTCAGCACTAAAATCATAAACATATCAATGCCATTACATACACTGAGCAAGTTATATTTATAAAATTGCTAGTATATAGTAATTGTTTACATATAAGGAAAGAGAAAAGTCACACATGCTCACTTGTCTCTCACACACACACACATACACACACACACACACACACACACACTCACGAATACACATATATACACAGGAAACCCACTAATACATTTTGATTGACATATGTGAACATTTTATCAGTAGCTATTGCTTGTCCCTAAACCTCAAGGGAGAACTTTGCTATTAATACAAGTCACCAAGTTGGCTTACAGTGGGTTCAGTGCTGAGGTTCTATGAAGCTTTTTCTTTCTCTGTCAAGAACACATGTTCTTGTTTTTTTTTTTTTCAGTAGCCCCTTTAAAAAAAATTAGTTCCAGTCATCCTTGAGCTATTCATGCCAGTGCAAGCTGCTTTCAAAAGAGAGGCTGCCTCTCTTTCACTTTAATACATTTTCTTTCCAGTCAATGCTCTTATGTTTTAGATATCTGTGTGCAGACTGTAATGGCAAACACAGTGTTTGATTGATCTGAACATCACCTCTGAATGTGGTAACATATATTGCATCTGCATTCACAAAGATGCTGAGACAGCTCTTAATATAAATTACAGTCAGGAAAATTTCAAACTAAAACCAATAAAATTTAGTATTGAGACTATCATTCTAGCTATAAAGTTGGGTTTTTGTATGAAATACTAAATAGATGGATACAAAATTATCTTTAAAATTAGTCTTATTTTATTTTAGTTTTATTTATGCTTGAACAGTCAATATATTACTGCCTACACTCTTTAAAGTTATTTTATATAATGAAGTTTCTCTTTGTGCTTTTATATTATATATTTTTAAAATTATAATATTATATCCTTTTTATTTTTCCTTCTCTAATTCTTCTCATGTACTGATTTGCTTTCTTTTAATTTTGTGTCCTTTATTTTACTGTTGTGAGATACATACATACACACACACACACACACACACACACATGATGAGTGTGTGTAGGTAATGCGCATGTAAGCATGTAATCACATTTGTTTGTTCGTATAACCAAACATGTACCATAATAGATTTTCCCTGTTGAACTGGCACTCCAGTACACAAAAGGAAGACCTGTTTAAATTTTATATTTTGAATTTTTTTAAAACTTTATAATTAATTCATGCAATTTTTATAAATAAAAACTGATATAATCACAAAATAATTTTTAAAAAGTACACATACTCATAAAATAATGGTTCAAGGTAAGAATGTTATTCTGAGAACATTATAAAATATATGAGGGCAAATACAATAATATTTGTTCCTGCTGAGAGATAAGAAAAATTTCTAGAATATGAGAAGCTTGCTAATTTTAGCATTTATCTACCTCTTACGTGTAATATACTCTTCAGATACTTCATGAGAAATGTGATGTCTTATCCATAACTAGTATGCGGGAATAGTCTTATATTAGGACTCTTTGCATTACAAATATGATATAAGTGTTTTGGGTCAAGAAGCTAAACATTTCATCTCAAAAAGAATTATTGAAGATGGCCACTTAATTTTTTTACCTGATGAAACAAAACATGAAAAGTGTTTAATTCTGTGCAAGTAATGATAGAACATCAACTCAGTGGCATTTGAACATTATAAAGTCTTTAGAAGCTGAGAAGTCTAACCTTGGAGCCAATATCAGGGTAAGTCTTTGGTAAGGACTCATTTTCTAATTGATTGATGGGAGATTTTTATAGAAGCAGAGAAATGTATCATTGTCTTCACCAGGATTTCATCCTCACCACCTAATCATATTCTGAAAATTCACCTTTAAATGTAATCACTAGCAGAATCCCAGCGCTCTCTGGGGCAGGGGCAGGTGGACGCTGTCCCTGATCACTTCCACGACTCCTGCTGAGGGAAACCCCGCCACGACCTCGAACTGAGAGAACCAACTGTAGGAGTCTCTGAAAGACAGAATCAGACCCTGACCAGAAAGGTGACAGGAGGCATACAAACCCGAGTGCCACAAACTGACCAGGACCCATCTAATCGTGAACCACTGAAGCCATGGGCAAACGTCAGTGCAAAAAATTACATAATACTACAAAGGACAGCATGGTAACTCCAGAAGAGAGTGGCGATTCTACAAATACAAGGCCTAAACTGAGTAATGAAGAGGAAACAGAAGGAAACAACACCAAAAATTCCTTTTTGATGTTCATTGAAGCTCTCAAAGAAGATATGAAAAAAAGCCTTAAAGAAATAGAAGAA
>PVIH01021320.1:0-30036 GCA_004025045.1 Sigmodon hispidus | reverse complement strand
CATTGAAGAAAGAAATTGAAGAGGATATCAGAAAATGGAAAGCTCTCCCATGTTCCTGGATTGGTAGGATCAACATAGTAAAAATGGCAATTCTACCAAAGGCAATCTACAGATTCAATGCACTGCCTATCAAAATCCCAACACAATATTTTGTGGACCTTGAAAGAACAATACTCAATTTTATTTGGAATAACAGGAAAGCCAGGATTGCCAAAACAATTTTACTCAACAAAAGAACCTCAGGAGGTATCACCATCCCTGACTTCAAGCTATACTATAGAGCTACAGTAAAAAACAGCCTGGTACTGGCATAAAAACAGACCAATGGAATAGAATTGAGGATCCAGACATTAACTCAAAAACCTATGAACACCTGATCTTTGACAAAGAGGCCCAAAACATTCAATGGAAAAATGATAGTATATTTAACAAATGGTGTTGGCATAGCTGGATGGAAGTGTATAGAAAAATGCAAATATATCCGAGCCTGTCACCCTGCACAAAACTCAAATCCAAGTGGATCAAAGACCTCAACTTAAACCCAGCCACTTTGAACTTGATAGAAAAGAAAGTGGGAAATACACTTCTTCAAATTGGCACAGGCGACCACTTCCTAAATATAACACCAGTGGCACAGGCACTAAGACCAACAATCAATAAGTGGGATCTCCTGAAGCTAGGAAGCTTCTGCAAAGCCAAGGACACTGTCAATAGGACAAAACGCCAGACTACAGAATGGGAAAAGATTTTCACCAACCCTACAAGTGATAGAGGACTGATCTCTAAGATATATAAAGAGCTCAAGAATCTAGAGCCCAAAACCCTGAATAACCCTATCAAAAAATGGGGTACAGATTTAAAAAGGGAATTCTCAGCAGAGGAACTACGAATGGCTGAAAGGCACCTGAAAAAGTGTTCTTCATCTTTAGCCATCAGAGAAATGCAAATCAAAACAACTTTGAGATACCACCTAACACCTGTTAGACTGGCTAAGATAAAAGGCACAGATGACAGCCTATGTTGGAGAGGATGCGGAGCAAGGGGAACACTACTCCATTGTTGGTGGGAGTGTAAGCTTGTTCAGCCACTTTGGAATGCAATATGGTGGTTTCTCAGACAATTGAGAATCAATCACCCCAAGGACCTAGCAATACCACTTCTAGGTGTATACCCTAAAGATGCACAGTCACACTCCAAAGCCATTAGCTCAACTATGTTCATAGCAGTGTTATTTGTAATAGCAAGAACCTAGGAACAACCTAGATGTCCCTCAACTGAAGAATGGATTAACAAACTGTGGTACATCTACACAATGAAGTACTACTCAGCAGTAAGAAAAAAATGATATCCTAAAATTCACAGGCAAATGGATGGATTTGGAGAATATCCTTCTGAGTGAGGTATCACAATCTCAGAGAGATAAGCAGGGGGTGTACTCACTCACTAGAGGTCTCTAAACAAACAAGAAAAAAAGCCAAACATGCCCAAGCGGCAAACCACAACCACTGAACAGCTTGCGATCAGAAACACCCTGGACTGACCCTTCGAACCCCACTCCAACTATAGGAATACCTGACTCACTCTTGAGGGAGGGGGGACAAAACTGGATTTGGCCAGGAGTGGAGACTGATCCAAGCATTATTGGGTCAGTGGGACCATAGGACTGTCTTCTCCCTGCCCAGGGAGGGGATGGGGAGTTACAGAGAAGAAAAATGTCAAGATGTGGTGGGAGGTGGAAGGGACCTTGAATAAGGATATACAGGGATGGAAAAAAAAGTTTCAGAGGGAAAGCTGAACACATACTAAATATATGTGTAGCAATCTTATCTGCATTATCACCCTTGATAAGCCATGCTTATGATTCTTATCTTCTTCATAGTTATTGTTAACTTTTCCTCATTTTAAATTCATTTTACTGTTTTTTTGTTAAATACAAAATAAAGAAGGAAAAAAAAAGAAAATTGTGGCTTCGCAAAAAAAAATAAACAGTAAACAAATTATTATTAGGAAATTATACATGATATGGAATGAGGGGATAAAAAGGACAGAGAATGTGCTGTTCGATGTGCTGAGGAAGGCTTTAATTAACCTGATGATGAAGAAGAAGTCATTCTAAAATATGATGAAAGGCTCCACATAAGGGACAAATCGGGAGCAAAGCCCTCCTGCAAGAAGATTTTGGAATGCTCAATGGAATATGGTAAGTCAAATGGTATTCAGGTGCATGGGCACATGGCTGAGGGGAACAGAGAGGTAAGTAGGTCATTTGTACTACTGGAATTTAGAACAGCTCTGTTAGGTATTATTGAACAGTAAACTTCTGTATTTGTTTCCTCTCTCCTACGTCTGACTGCCTTTAGTTTGTAGACTTCTTACTCTGATCTTCACATGGTATTCTCCTGATCATGTGTTTGTGACTAAATTTTCCCTGAACATATCAAAAGAGACCTGTGAGTCATCTTAAATCAAGATAACACATTTTTTCTTTTCTAATGATCCTATACCCTGTTCATAATCTTTTTTTCCTTTTGTTAAACCTGAGAATTTTTTTTTTTTAAATTTTTTTTTTAAACTTTATTTATTTATTTTATTTATTTGCCTTGGTGTTTGCCTGGAACTGGAACTACAGACAGTTGTTAGCTGCCATGTGGGTGCTGGGAATCAAACCCGGGTCCTGTGGAAGAGCAGACGGCGCTCTTAACCACTGAGCCATCTCTCCAGCCCCAAACCTGAGAATTTTTAAGAATACCAGTTCCACAATTTTTGAGCCAAATTTGAAGGAAGCTTTGATTAAATAATCAAATTTGGCCAGAGATAATGGACTCTGGCCAAGACCATTCTGGGGTTCCCAGAAAATGTGGACAAGTCACATTTTGCAGAGGCTTAAAAAGGCAAAACCACAAGTACAATAGTACAATAGTATTTCCCATCAGATCCAGTCAGGGGCAAGCATACATCTACTTCCTGCCTGCATACCTCCCACTCATATTCAATCAAGCACATTTGCTGCAGCTGGGTCAAGCAAACTTGTTTAGGGGAGCAAAAACATGTGACAAGTTATCTCCCAATCAAGCATTCCAAAAAGCCATCTCTCCTTGGGCTAGTGGATCTTACAGGGTAACTTTGTCCTTATATCTTATTTACTTTTCTCCAACCCTAGGTGATCATTAATTTTCTTTCTGTTTGTATGTATTATTACCAGAATCAGAGGATGTATACTTGTCTTTTAGATCTAGCTTTTCTCACAAATAATAACTATTTTGGAAATTCATTAACATTGTTTTATCATTGGTTTATTTCCATATATTATTGACAACTATTCTTTTATATGTGCCATGACTTATTTGTCACTGTGGATGACCATTGGGTTATTTCTAATTTTAGTTTGTTACAAACAAAGGCTTTGTGAATGTTTACATGTAAGTATATGTACATGCTTGTGCTTCTCCTGAATAAATATTTGGAGTGTAATGGCTGAGTTATGTGTATATATGTTAAATATGATACAAGAATAATAAATTAAAGCAACAGAGGAAGGAGTCTGGGAAGTAAGGAATTACAAGAGAAACAAGATTAGATGAATGGAAAGAAAGAGATCGAAAAGATTGTTATAGAAATAATATAACAAAAGATTAGAAATAATGGGGAAAACAAGAGATGATTCTCATAAACACAGAAAGGGTAATAAAATAACAGTTCTTTAAATAACAGCATTAAGAAATGCTGCTAACAATGTAGTGTGTGTGTCAGGGGGAAGGGGGCAAGCATAGAAGGCTTCTATGAAAAAGAGAACCAAAAGGAAAAGAATGAAGATTGTCCAATAATAAAAAATAAGTAAAATTAGGTGAATGTATAATGAAGAGGAATAAAATGTAATAGTGTATAATTGAAGTGTGTGTATGTGTGTGTTTACGTGTAACAAAAAGTACAAGAAAGAAATAATAAAGGGCTGAGGCAGCTTCTTTCTGGATCTTCACAGGTTGTAGACTGCTGGTTCTGTGCATGGAAATGAGGAGGGTCAGCTGAATTGTAGATTCTGTCTTTGCTTTTCCTTATCCAGATGCTGAGTCTGTCTTAGCTAAGTGTCTGTATCTACCAGAGCTGTCTTCACTTTAGTAGCGTCTCATCTTTGCCTACCAGGGGCCTCTGCTGGCCATACTTAGCTTTGCAGTCTGTGGGCTGGGCAGTGAAAACTCCTGTTTTTTGGGGAGAGGGATTGATTAGGTTGCAATTGCAGGAGAGAATGAAAAACAGTCACAGCACTGAGATCTGTACAGAAGGAGGACCTGCCTTTGTATTTTCAAACCTATTGTGAGTATCAGTCACCCTCTAGAGACACCAACCAAAAGTACTAGAGCTTCAGCTCTGGGAACTCTATAGCAGTGGGTCATGGGGTAGGTGAGATAAGATATGAGGGCCATGGACTTGTCCTGAAGGCAATGCTACTGTTCTTTTCATTAGTGCAGCTTGGCCTTTTCAAGTCTTTTGCTTCCCTAAGTAGTCAATTATCTTTTAAAAGTGTTTAAATAATAGTGTGAATGTCTTACTTATACTTACATGCATAATTACCATTTCCAGTGCATTTTAATTCCCAGTGTGAATCTTGATTTATGATCTGGTATAATTTTCTTTTGGACCAGCCTGCAAGCAGCAAGTTCTTTCAGATTGTGTGCATATATATCCCCTAAATGTCACCCTTTCCCCTCATTTCTGAAAGATGATTTTCACTGGAGAATTCTGGCTTGATAGAATTTTTTCCTTCAGCATGAATGATCCACAATCTTTAGGCTTTATCATCTTCATTAGAAACCGGATCCTTATTGTAGTAAGAGGTTTCTGGCCTCTCTGGCTGGTGGTCCAAACCCACAGACCTGCAGTTTCAGACCACCTAGCCCCATGCACCAGACCTGCCCACCACTGCGTAGGTTCCCCCTAAATGAGTCAGACACTTATATTAACTAGATTCTTCTTGGCCTAAGGCTCAGGCACATTGCTAGCTAGCTCTTGCATCTTCATTCAACCCATTTCCATTAATCTGTCTTGCCACATGCCCCCTGGCTTACCTGTGTTACATGTTGATTCTTGGCAGCTGGATGGTGTCTCTCTTGACTCTGCCCCCCTTCCCCTGTCTATGTGCCAATTTCCCAGCCTACTTCTAAGATGCTTGCCATAGGCCGAGACAGTTCCTTCATTAAAGAATATTATAGCATACAGAAAGACATCACACATCATCTTATGTTTTCCACATTATGTGTAATTTTCTGTCCTTAAGGCTTTTCTCTTTATTATTACTGTTGGTGATGACATGTTTTAGTTTGGGTTTCTTTGTAATTTTATACTCGAGTCATTGGGGTCCTTGGATCTGACTTAGTTTTATAAGGTCTGTAAACCTTTAAATCGTTTTATCTTTATTTTTTCTGTGTTCCTCTTCTTTGAAGACTTTCCTTTTTTATGTTTAGAATTATAGTATTTTTATGAATTCATCAAACTTTAATCATCTTTCAGATTGTTTTCACTGTATTTAATTTAGAATTGCTTATATTAACTATCTCCAGCTTTATCAATCTTTTGCTTTTAAGTATATTATCTGTTACATATAATTTATCCAGTACAGCATGTTTTTTTCATGAAAATATTGTTGCTTTCATCTTTAGAAGTTAAGTTTTGTCTTTTATGTCTCTACATAGTTTTTCCCCTAGTTACTTGAATTTATGGAAATTTGTTATAATATAGTGCCTAGTTTGTTGTTGTTGTTATATACCAATTCTGTTATATATACCAGTTCTGGCTCATTTTCAGTTAGTTAATTTCCTCTTCATTATGATTTATACTTTTTAGCTTCTTTGCATGTCTAGTGTTTTTTTTATTGAATGCCACATATTATAGATTATACCTTGCTAGATGCTAGATATTTCTACATTTTATTAATATTCTTCAGCTTTGTTATGTAAGGTTTTTTGAAATAGTTGATCCTTTTAAGCATTATTAGAAAAGGTCAGAACAGCATTTAGTTAAAGACTAATCTCTCTCATAATTGAAGCAAAACCCGCTGAGTAGTCAGCCTCATTTTCCATAAATTAGGAGATTGCCACTTGGCAGGTTGGAAAGGATATTGTGCTTCCTCCTGTTTGGGTCTGGATGGTTCTCTTTTATCTTCTCTGGATTCTCCCCTGCCCTTCAGTCTCAGCTAGTTTCTTCAAATGTATACATCAATCAGTTTTCATCTGAGTAAAAAAAAAAAACAAAACAAAACAACAACAACAAAAAAACCCGATTCTCTGACACTCTCCCGAGTTCTCTGTGCATCTCTTTTACTCCTAGTATTCTTCTGTGTGAACTCACAGTGTATTGGGTTCCATGCTCTCTCAGGCCTGCCTTATCAATCTAGAAGTACTTTTTCCTCGGATGTATTTTCTTTCCCTGAACCACAATGGAGACAGTGTCTTCATGGAGTAAAATTGAGATCTTTTGTTTTCCTTCTCTTTGCCATCAGTCATGGCCAACTCCCTGATCCCCTGGTTCTTGCAATCTTTCTGTCACCTCTTCCACAGTGTTCCTTGAGGCTTAGGTAAAGAGTGTTTTGTCATTATATCTGTTGGGATTGGGCTCTACAGCTCTGCATTTTGACTGGGTATGGTTTTCTGTCTGTTGCAAAGAGAAGTTTCCTTGATGAGGGGTGAAGACTAAGCTTATCCATGGGTATAAAAACAAATGTTTAGATTGTTGTTAGAGATTATGCTGGTTTAGTTATACTCTTCTCAAATAACCATGAGTTTTCCAACACTGAGTTTGCTAGGTTTCTAGTACAAGATGTGATTTAGAGATTATGATGGTAGTAGCTTATATTTAGAAATTGTGCAGTCCATGGACCAGCTGTTGTTCTGGTTTTATATCTGTTAAATTATATGTTGTCTGTGAACACCTATAGATTGAGTCCTTACTTAATGAACTGAAGCCAAATTTAGCATGTAGACTAGCTGAAAATCCAATTTCATACACTTGTGGCCAATAGCTGTCTTACTCAGTCATAGCAGTCAATCCTTAGCAATCATGAACAGCCAACTGATCAGAACATATTTATGTAAGCCACGCCCTGAATAGCATCTAGTCAGACTATTTCTGTGCCTCCCTTTGCTTTCTGCTCACAGATGCTTCCTGGCTTGTGTTGCTGAGATGGTCTAACCTTTTTCTTTCAGGGCCCTGTCTGATTTGTGAGTTTTTCTTTGGTCAGTTGAACTCTGTTAAATGTATTTTTCCCTAAAGCTTTCCTTAGTCTGCCTTGACTTTGCCATCATCCTCTGAGGAAACTCACCTATGCCAGAAATCTTATTTTGTTTGTAACTTATATTAATAATAAAGGTTAAAGTAAGTGAAGACAAATGAGATTTTCAGTAACTCTTAAGGATATCTAGGATTTTATTCAGCATGTTCCATATGCCAGGGGTTCTATTTATTTAATTCTCTTTAAACCCCTTAATTATTAGAAAAGCCTTGCAGAATCAGAGAAGGTTTTGTAAAAGTATTTCTCAGATAAGCCGTGAAAGAGGAACAGGCGTTATCTGAGATGAGACATGGGGTGAAGCCCTGGACAGGTGTTTCAACAGAAGGAACAGAACATTCCAAATGGAAATGTAAAAATAAAACTATCTTGAGAAGCTCAGCTCAGGTTGTCTAAAACCACAGGAAGAAGAGAAAGGGTGTAGTTTGGAGATATAGGGAGTGATGAGCAGAACAAAACCAGAGAGCCAGAATAGACCATGAGGGGCATTAAAAAGATACCAAGTCTGGATTTTTTCCCAAGGGCAATCTGGAAGTGCCCAATGCAAGATTTAGACATGATACTTTAGTTACAGTGTGGAAAAAGTGGACTAAATGAGTAAAATTAATACATAAGTATAGAAATTGAGAAAAAATATACACTAGTTCCAAATGTTGAGTAATCACCTACACAGTTGCCCAGTCATTTACACATTCAGTGAATATATTGACTAAATATTTATCAAACAAATATCTGTGTTGTTACAAAATTAACCATTTCTTATGGAGTTCTTATGTGTCACTTACTTAAACAGTGATATTATTTTGAGACAGGATCATGCTGCATACTACATTCAGGCCTTGAACTCTCTATTTCTCTGCTTCCTGAGTTCTAGGATTACAGACACATGTACATACATTTTGATAGGCAAAGAAACTGAAATAAGTAGAAGTCATGAATACCAATGACATCACTAGATAATGGCCAAGCCAGAATTTGATTTCAGGTCAGTTTGACATCCTGCCAGATTTAGCTATGTTACTCAAAGAAACACTTAACATTATAAGTTATGTTAACATCCTGTAAAATCCAAGAAAAAAAACTATTTCGAGGTAAAATGTTTTCGGTGTCATACATGGGCCAATTGGCCTAGATTTCCAGAAAGAATAATAATTTCATATATATATATAATTGCATTCTCACTTCTCTTTTCACCACTTCTCCCCATTCTATGGTCTATTTTTATTAATATTAACAGATATTAATATCAGTTATTAACATTAACAGATATTAATAAAGGATATATTTGAAATAAGAGAGGAAGATGCATTCTATAATAATGTCAGAGTTTCCAGGGGAAGATATCGTGAACCTGTTTGTATAAACAAGTTTTATTTGGGGTTCAGTATGAATTTTCAATAGATGCTTTTCAGATAAGAAAGCAGCAATTCAAATGCAATTATATAAACAAGAAGATCAGAGGGGAATTATCCTGGAGGGTATAAAATGAACAGAGTCTGGGTCATCATAGCATTTGCTTGCCAATGCAAAGTAAGGTAGGTATCTATCCTGAGCAGGACTTGTAAATGAAATGTTTTTTATTGTTATTTCATTTTATTTTATCATTTGTAGCATTTATTTAAAAATTGCAAATGCTAAGACAGAGCTGATAGGCTCTATAGTATTTAGTTATTGCTCTAAATCATGCAGTAGTGAGTGAAGGAGCGTGAACCACATATTGGCAGATGAGGTGATATTCCATTGACTTAAAGGATAGACACAGCCCGTCAGTCTACTGATGAAGAATGAATAGCGTGCACAACTTATCTCCTACTTACTTTCTGACTTAGATAGTTTTTATCACTTGAATAATCTGTGTATGTAATCCTCACAATTGCTAATGGTCATCTTTGATGAAAATATATTTGGGGAGAGCTGTAGAGTAAGTTCAGTTTTGAGTGTGTACAGGAGCATCAGTGTTTTCATTACTGTCAGGGACATTCCATGTTAGAAGATATTTTTAGTTATTTAATAATGAAACTCTCTTGGATAGTATCCAATACATATGTTTTATTAATTTAGTAGATTTTTCTTACTAGAAAAATATTCTGCTTTAGTGAAATGCTGGGGTTGCTTAGAAGTAGAGGAATTGATTCTTTTCATTGTATAATAATGACTTTAAGTAGAAAAGAGAAAAAAGATATTAACAGAGCAGAGAGAAATATGTTTAGTAATGAGAATAATAAGAGCAGAAAGAAAATGTGGAGAAAAGGCTAAGGAAATGAACACAGGGAAAAATGTTGAAAAAGGAAGGTATTAACACTGGTTTATAGCTTAGGACATTCCTTATGAGAGCAGCGTTGTAGATTGCTAATTCTAATTTGACACAGAATAACAGGTTATGTGTGCTGTGAAGGCTTTCCTGGTAATCTTTTGGTGTTTAACTTTTATAGATGAGGAAACTGAGGTACAGGAAAGTTATGTGGTCAAATGTTATTAATTATAATAAAGAAGTAAAAGAAGAGAATCATTTATATTCTTTATCTTCATAGTATTATATAAGCACTGTGACTGGTGATCCCATCCTTTGTAATGTTTTGTTTTTGTTAGCTAAACTTCCAAATTTATAAAAGGGAATCTTGCTGGGCAGTAGTGGTGCATACCTTTAATTCCAACAGTTAGGAAGCAGAGGCAGAGGGATCTCTATGAGTTTGAGGCCAGCCTTGTCTACAGAACTAGTTCCAGAACAGCCAGGGCTACACAGAGAGCCCTTTCTCAAAACCCAAAAACCAAAACCTAAGAAACAAAAAACCAGAAGAGAATCTTAAAACAGTATTCTCTTGAATAAGAAAACAATGTGGAAAGTTATAATGCAAGTCTTTATCTTCAAAATTTTAGAAGAGAATTGTCATTTTTTAAAATTATGTGTGCATGTGTATATTGTGTATGAGGGTGCCTGTGTAGGCCAGAGACATTGATCTCCTGGAGCTGGGGTTAGAAGGGGTTGTGAGTTGCCTGATGTGGGTGTTGAGAACTGCATGCAGGTCCTCTAACTTGACATTAGCCACTGAGTCATTTTTGCAGCCCCATCTTATAATGTTTGAAAGGGTTAAGTGAGTTTCTCTGTTTTTTTTCTAGCAGATGAATAAATAAGATTAAATATTTTCATCAGTTTCTTATAAACCCATGGGAAATTTCTGCTCCTTAAGTTCTGAGCCAAAATTATGGTTATAGGTTACTGCACATGCCATTTCATATATAATTGTAGAGCTAGAAATTGTTTTTGTGGTGAAACCCATTGGAGAACTATGAAGATGGTAGGGGATTATATGAGCAGAAAGGCCGTGTATTTTATTTCACCTGGTTGCTATTTTTAAGATCTTTTGGAGAATCCTCTATATTTGTGTCTCTAATATAATAGAACTAACTGAATACTATTTAGGAGGCTTGTATTTTTATAAAACAGTTGATAAAAATTAGATTCCCTGAGAAGGAATTCTTATGGTTTCAGTTGGGATAGTATTTTAATTGTAGACCTTGATGTGAGGTTCAGCCTATATGAGGCTTAAGTCCAACATCAGACTGCATCAAATAGCAAAACCAGAAATTCTTACGGTTTCACTCCATAATGCAAACATTAAAAATACTGCAAGGAATGCTCACATATATAATGCCTTGTTTAACAGAGTTTACTACCAAACACCTTTTCCTAAAAGGCCATTTCACTTACTTATCTATCTACAAGTGTTGCAAATGCAAGGAAATCCTGATAAATGGAGGGTGTCAGAGTCATAACATGGACTTTCTCAGAGAATTTAGAACAAACTATATTTTTATGTTTGAACTCATACTTGATTCCTTCTGAACTGTTGGTGCTCTGGGTCAAGGACTGAATAAGTACATCTCTCAGGTCAAGTCCAAATGCTCAGTACATAAGCAGTACCTATGCTACCAATAAGAGATTGTTGAAATGGCTTTAGAAGTTGACATTTAGAATTAATTCTTAGTAACCTATGTAATACTTTAATTTTTGTCTTATACATTTATTGAAGACAAAATTCTGGTTCCCTGAGACTGACTGCACAAGGTTTCAGTAAGTAGAGATTTTGAAGTATGCAGCTTAAAATTGTTGTTGACACAATTGACAGATTTGAGAATATATTGATACTTTTTGATGATTGAATAAAATATTTATTGAATATTTAATTGTTTTTACAGCTACTCGTTTGTGGGGTGGTGGTTCTGGGCAAGCATTGTAGCATGCATGTGGAAGTCAAAAGACACCTTCCAGGAAGGATCTGTTTGCCTGTCCCCGATGTGTGCTCTGGGGACTGAACTCAGGTTACCAGGCTTAAGCAAAAAATGCTTTTTTATTTTTTTTTAACTTCTGAACTATGTTGGCAGCCAATGAATAATAATCTAATAGACTTGCTTCAGTGAGTGGATATATATAAATAAAATATATAAAAAAATCTACACACACATATATATTAACAATGATAATTGAGAAGAAAAAAATCCAAACATAGCTAGTTGAACAATATTAGTAAAAAGAAATAAAAAGTCTTCTTAATCTTAGAGGTGATCAACCTACATCTGAAAGTCTGAAATTTGATTACCCTTTTTCAGTAGCAGAACCAGAATAATTATAAGTCATAACATTCCCCAGATCATTACAATGCTCAACTGATACCAAATAGCTTCTCTCTTAGACATGCTCACTAAGATACATGTTCTGCTCAGTGGCCCTTTTGCTGCCTCCCATACAGCCAAAACAGCTAATGAATCTGAGCAACCCATGGTGAATATGCTTTCTTGACTGGATTAGTCTAAATGTGTCAAGCTATTTTTTTTTCAGCTCTCTATATAATTTTAAATATTGAGTGCTATACATCTGTATAAAGTGACTTTTTAAATTTGGACTTGAAGTTTTCCAATCCTAAAAGAATATTTTAAAGGGGCCTTCTAGCTGGTGTTATTACTTAACACCAGTCATAATTTTAGCTGAACTTTTCAGGACCATCTCCAGCTTCCTTGACTAGCAATAGTAGAATTATAGGCAAGATTACATACACTGGGTGGTACCATAGTTTGGTTAAGATTTTTCTTGGTTTCTTTTATTTCTAATTATATAAACCTTTTTAGCTGTTAAACCAACATTTTTAGATTTATAATCCTGGGAAAGCCCCTTCCTAAAGAATATTTGTTAATTTACTTTTTACAGGCATTTTATTACAGCTCCATTGAATGAATTATTTCACCCTTAGGTAACAGAAAGCTATCAGTTCTCTGCTGTGATATTGCAGGCTCGCATGTCACTTCCTAGGGGAGCTCAGTGGCACTTATAGGCAAGACCTCTAAGGTCTTCCGTACTTCTAGGCTTCTGTACTATGCGTGTACAGGATCATAGGTGTATTTGAGAAGGTTTGAGAAGATTGGATTTGTAAAAACATCTTAGGAAGGGCTCAAAGACAAGTAACCATTCAATATATTTTAGCTGCTCTCATTATTGGCTGTGTTTATGTATATGCATAAGCTTTCCACAGATATGCCTCTGAAAGTGCAGAAAGGATACATGTAATGGGTTCTGTGATTTTATCTTTGATCCAGCATGAGTGCTATTGTCCTGCTCTCCGTGCTTTTTGCTCTTGTATATGGACAAGCAGCATCTTTTTGTATTCCAACTGAATATACAATGTATGTGGATAGGAGAGAGTGTGCCTATTGCCTAACCATCAACACCACCATCTGTGCCGGGTATTGTATGACACGGGTATGTTGTTCACTGTACTTCTTTCAGCTGTAAGTTAGATAGGCTTAAAGTGGTCTGTTAAGATTTAGAAAGTAAGTGAGATAAATCATAGCATCATTTTCCAAATCTAATGGTACTGTCTCTTTGGGAAGACCAGAGCATTGTTTTCAGAATTATAATAATGTGGCTCTGTTCAGAAAAAGGACAGATACATTTGTAACAGTCTACCCCCAATTTATTTAAACCTCATTTTGTTCTCATGATCAAAGGTAAATGAAAGAAAAGTATATTTGGGGGGTATCTCTGAGGGATTAAATGTGCATGTGTTAAGCTAGTATTGAGTAACAGAGCTCAAGAGTCCTCAATAGGTCATCACTGAAATAAAGGGCTATCAGCAAATTATGGTCTTTCTACCTAAAGTAGTGTGAAATTTATCATGTTATAACCCCTTTTCTTTCCATAGGATATAAATGGCAAGCTGTTTCTTCCCAAATATACACTTTCCCAGGATGTTTGTACATACAGAGACTTCATCTACAGAACTGTGGAAATACCAGGATGTCCACACCATGTTGCTCCTTATTTCTCCTACCCTGTTGCCATAAGCTGCAAGTGTGGCAAGTGTAATACTGACTACAGTGACTGTATACACGAGGCTGTTGAGACCAACTATTGTACCAAGCCACAGACATTCTATCTGGGGGGATTTTCAGTCTAACTTTAACAGCATTGCCACTTGCAATCTGGTTAAATGTGTTTACCTGGAATAGAACTAATAAAATACCATTGATATATTTCTGCCTTCCATTTAATCCATAAGCACATCCACACAGGCATTAGGGAGCTTAAGATGAAGAGGTGCATGAAAGAGGCTGTCATGGTTTCCATACGGAGCAGAGTGGAGCTTAAATGAAAAGCAGGAACATGAGCTGCTGCTGGAAGCTAGCCCCAGGACATGGTTCTTACAGACAACAGGGGGACTATCTTGACCTAGAAAGCAATTGTGAAGCTTCTGCAGAGTTCTAAGAAGAAAGGACTGTCATTAGAAGTTGGAGGAATACACAGGACTAGAGTACTAGGAGCACTGTCCTTTAAAGGCTAGCAGCAGGGCTGGAGTGCAAGTGGTGAGACAGGGGTGTATGAAGTCTGCCACAGAAAACATTATCCCAGTCAGTCAAGGGCTCTGGATAAAACCCCAGAACTCAGCCAAGAGCGTGGGTACCATTCTCTTTAATCTAATTACTCTGGTGGGCCAATTGACCTATGAAAGGTATACTCTGGAAGGTCAGCTTATAAAGCCTAGAAAAGAGGCCACGATCATTTTACATGTGGAAGCTTAAATCCTTCATAGTCCCTCAAGTAACAAGAGATACTTTCCAGCATTTATACCAAAAGCGACTTGTGCTTTGGAGCTTTGGATATCATAAAACAGTAGTACAACCACCACAGGTTTTAGGGATGGGAAGACAGGGCTAAGAGATTCAATGGAGTGGATTGTGTCGTTTTAACTTTAGTCTTCATTCATAAGGAGGTATTGCTTTGGATGAAAGGGCTTAGGAGAGGGCTATTTTCCTTTTCCTTCTTTAGATGCTCTTCTTAAGAGTTGAACTTTAAGTGATATTCTGTGAACTCAACCTTAAAAAGACTGTCTTTCATTCAGCTATTGATACCATGAAGTTGAAAACTGTCAGTCAGGCCATGCAGAGTGGCTGTGTTGCACAGTCACTTGTTAACCTCCGCTGGGCATCTTGTGAGTGCCCACATGCTGACAGGACCACTGAGGAGGGGAGATGGCGCAGATAGAGTGGTACCAAACCCACACTTTCCATGGATGAGAGAATAACTGTACTTCATTAAAGGATCAGAAACCTACAGTATGTTTACCTGAGTGTCGAAAGTTGACACTTGTATGACCACTAAACCTTAGGCTGGGACTTTAGGTTCTTATGCCAGCCAACTGAGAACGAACACATAATCATTTAAGATTGTTTATCAAATATAGATCTTTGATGGATGTCTAAAATGTGCAAAGTTCAAATCTACCTGGCATTAGCCACAACTGATTCTCAAACATCCTGAAAGTGATTTTTGTCAAAAGATTTGGACTCTAGAAAGGACAAATTGTTTACAGAGGCTGCTATTGACAGCTCAGTTCAGCTTTAACAGATTTTAGTTTTTGAATCACTTTAATACATTTCCTGAATCTGCAGGGAGGGTGTGACCAGCTAGCTCTATCACTGGCACAAAAGCCTTGAGTGGGCACATGACTCTCTTCCTTTTACTGAAGGAAGTATGTTTGGAAGATGCTCACATGAATTTTATCAAACTATCCTTGAAGTGGAGTTGCCCATAAAACAAAAATCCTTAGGATGGAGCTCAGGGGTTGAGGTGCCTAACAACCTACTTGAGCTGGGTCCATGTGCTTGGGGATACAGAAACTCTGTTTTGAGGGACCTTGGTATCCTTTTGGTTGGACCTTGGTGTCCTTTTGGTTGGACCTTGGTGTCCTTTTGGTTTAACACAAGAAGAATGGATAGAGAGGCTCAGAAATGGGAAGGTGAAGGGCTGGAGAGATGGTTCAGAGGTTAGAGCACTGGCTGTCCTTCCAGAGGATATGACACCCACATAGCAGCTCACAACTGTCTATAAATCCAGTTCCAAGGGATCTGGCACCCTCACACAGACACACATGAAGGCAAAACACCAATACACATGAAATTAAAAAATAAATTATTTTTAAAACATTGGGAAAATGAATTATTGCTTACAATGTGGGAGAAAGGCAGACACTGGAGCATCCTTGGGAGTGATCATTAAATTCCCTGTAAAGTTCAAAGGAGTCAGTTCTCACCAGAGAAACTCAGTGCTCCTAGGATTTTCTTATTTGACTAAAATATAAAGAGCTCTTTCATAACTCAACAATTGGGGGTCACTGCTGCAGCAGTCTTTAATGGTCAAATTCATTGAGAGTAAGTGGAATGTACCAGAATGGGTGTATTGAAAGTTAAAAGATACTTTCTGGCAATAGGAAATTCTAATGATAGAAAGCCTTCTTATATAACAAAACTGCTCTTAAAATTTAAAAGTAGCAAGTCTGAGCTGAATACAAAATTCTTTTATTGAGGTAACTTTCTCTCTCAAAGTGGTTTCTTTCTTGTCTGCTATAATCTCTCCTTTTCTGTCTTTTAAGACAACTTGGTGTCAGTTTCTTTCTTCAGCCTCCTTTATCCACCGTCACAGCTGCTCAGTATACACGGTCCTCCTCTGGTGGCCGTATGCTTTCAGGACTCAGGACTCAGATTTCCAGTCAAGTGGTCTGAGTGGGATTGGTGGAAGCGGACATTGTATTCAGGTTATGAGCTACAATCCCACCCAGCAGGGACCATTCCCCGAACTTGATTTTACCTGTTGAGAAAGAGTGCTTGCTTTGATAGAACAGGAGCTTGGAGTCTCTGGTGGTTACATCTCTTAGAAACAGACAGCCTGAGACAAAAGAGCCAAGCCAGAGGGGAGTAAGAAAGCCCGAGGAGAAGAAATGGGCCTCCTGATTACATCTGAGTATAATCTGAAGCCCTCACCCTTAAAGAATGCCCACTTCCCCCTTTTGACTCTTGCCTTTGAAAAGCCTTGGCTGATGCAGCAGCTGTAGTTGCAGACATTCATCCCCCAGCTGTGCATCTGCCCTTGCTGTTTCTTATTCTTCCTTTCCTCTTTCTTGACCCTTCTGTTAGGTGGGAAGCATCTGTGATCTCTCTCCACCACACCAGAAAAAAAAAAAAAACGAATAAAAGAAAAAAGTCTATAACCCCTCATGGGGTTCCACTTACTTCTCCCATGAGTTCTTTCTTATTCTAGAGCTTTCAAAAAGTGCACCATAGTAGGCTCATGCCTCCTTACTTCTCAGTCTACTACAACTCGGTTGCTACTCCTCGTCTCCTTTGAAGTTGTTTCCGTAAGGGTGACAGTGGCTAGTGAGTGATCCAATACACAGACAGCTCTTCTCTTGACCCCTTTGCTTTCAAAGGGCCTGGTGAACAACACATACCTGCATTCACAATGCTACAGAGTGACAGCATTTATAATTAGTCCTAATGAGGATGAAACCAACCTTTTCTCCTTTCTCTTTGAGACTAAGTCTCAGCCTAGGCTGGTCTTGAACTTATTTGTAACCCAGCTGGCTTCAAGTACCTGTGGTCCTCTGGTCTTTGCCTTTCAGGTGCCGAGACCACAATAGGTATGGACCACAATGCTTCACCTATTTTTAAAAATGCATTTTCTTTTTAATCTTCCTTCTCAAAGATGACTCAAAATTTATGTTATAATCATTAGCTTGTAATTTAGATCTGACTTTATTTGGAGGATAGTTTTGCTTGATGCTGCTATAGGTGTGAAGATTTTAGACTTTAAAGGAAAATCTAGACCTGTAGGAATCCCATGTGTCCTGTGGGTCCTTTGGACACTGCTAAACAAAGAGTATATAAAAAATTTGAATTTGTAGTAATTTGTCCTTGGATGTCCTAAGGAAGTACCTATTTCAGTTATCCGAAGCTGGCTTACCCCTTGAGGAAACCACAGCTTTCCTCTTCTGAGGTGAGGTTAGAGGTCAGATTTCGACTACTGAAGAAACTCAGGCAGCTCAGAGAGAATTGATGAGCCTGAGGTTAAGGAGTCTGTGGGGAATACATAACTGTTGAGGATTTCTAACTTGTAGGATAGAACTCTCCAATTATTTTTTAAAGATTATTTTATGGGAATAAATATTCTGCATTCATGTATGTGTGTGCACCATTAGATGCCTGGTCCCCTCAGAGGTCAGAAGAATGCACTGGACCCTCTGGTTGTCATGGTTGTGAGCCACCATGTTGATGGTGGGAACCAAACCTGGGTCCTCTGTAGGAGTAACAAGTGTTCTAATTTCACAAATTCCACTTTCTCATTGAGGATTTAAAATATTTGTTATTTTTCTGTGTGTGAGTGTCTGCATGAGTTTATGTGCACTGTAAGCAAGCAGATGCTCACTGAGTTTTAGGCAGTTGTGAATCACCTGATGGGGACACTAAGACCCACGTCCTCTGCAGGAACAGCAGCAAACACTTTTAACCACTGAGCCCTGTGGTGATAAACAGTCAATAAAATTAGCCGGGAATATCAGAGTCAACCACAGAGCCAAGCATGAAGGTCAGGGAGTGGTGACCCACACCTTTAGTCCCAGCTTTAGGAATGTGGACAGAGGAAGTTAAGACAGCTGAACGGAGGAAGAGAGGGGAGATTTTCCAGCTTTTCCAGATACTTCCTTGGTGGACTGAGAAGAGAAAGGTTGCCATGTTTTGTTTCTCTATCTCTCTGATATTCCAGCTTTTCCCCAATGTCTGGCTCCTGGTTTTCATTATATACCAAGTAGAATTCATGCAACAGATTCTCTAGTCTCTCTCACTGGAGATTTAATCAGGAATGTAGTTTATCTTATTTGAAGCTGGGCACTATCACGTTTATATTCCTTTATAGCAATTTTAGTTTAGAGTTCTTTTTTGAGCTTCAGTGTCATATATTCAAAGCCAGTTTATTTTTCCTCTTTTTGAAAATTGTGTGTGTGTGTTTGTGGATGCAATGCCTTTGTGTACCATGGTGCGTTTCTGGATGTCAGAGGACAGCTTGTTGGAGCTAGTGCTTCTCCTCCATCATGTGAGATCTAGGGACTGGACTTGGTGCCTTAATCTCCAGGGTCACCGGCCTCCTCCTTTCTCTCTAACATCCTGTGTCCCCTCCCCTCACACTGTCACTATCTGCTTTGCCTCCTGAATATCATCAGTTCAGCAGCCAAACCCTCTCTCAGTCCTCCCATTGTTTCTCTCGGGAACCTCGTGTTAGGGTGGGTGGGTGTCTGGAGCATCAGTTAGAACTTTAGGACTGGTCTTTGCCATCTAGTCTTTCATTCTGAAATGTAGTCACCTTTAAGTCTTGACACTTGAAAGCTTAGTTTGTTCAAACTTTTATTTCATAACTCACTACTTTCCTCATTACCTGAGGACAAAATAAGATTTGTATAAAATACTTAGGACAAAAATAAAATTTGTATGAAATATAGATTACCAAGGCTATTTTTTATTTATTTTAATTTTAAAATTTTACATACCAACCACTGTTTCCCCCTCCCTCCTTCTCTCTCTCTCACTCCTCCCCCGCCTTGCTCCTATCCCCCATCCCATCCCCATCTACTCGTCATAGAGGGTAAAGTCTCCCTTGGGTAGTCAACACAGGCTGGCATACCAAGTTAGGATAGGACCAAGCCCCTCCCATTGCATCAAAACTGAGGAAGGCATCCCATCATAGTGACTGAGCTCTAAAAAGCCAGTTCATGTACCCGGTATAAGTCCTGGTCCCATTGCCAGGGGGGGCCCACAAACAGAGCAAGCCATGCAAATGACACCCACATTCAAAGGGGCTAGTTTGGTTGCATGTCAGCTCCCCAGCTGTCATTCCAGAGTCTGTGACCCTCCACGAGCTCAGATCAGCTGTCTCTGTGGGTTTCCTAATCATGCTCTTGATGTCTCCTTGCTCCTATAATCCCTCCTCCCTCTCTTCAACTGAACTCCAGGAACTCAGCCAAGTGCTTGACTATGGTTCTCTGCATCTGCTTCCATCAGTCACTGGATGTAGGTTCTATGATAGCCATTAGGGTAGTTACCAATCTGTGTACGAGGGAAGGCCAGTTCAAGCACCTTCTCCACCATTTCTAGAAGTCTTTGTGGGCTCCAGGGGATTTCCCTAGCACCAGGTTTCTCTTTAACCCCACAATGGTTCACTCTTTCAGGATACCTCTCCCTCTTCCTCCCTCCCCCAACTTGAACTCATGTTCCCCCCATTCCCTCCACTCTACTCCCCCAATTTTACCCAGGAGATCTTAACTGATTCCCCTTCGTGTGATGACCTATGTGTCCCTCTTAGGGTCCCCCTTTTTACCTAGCTTTTCTGGGGTTATGGATTGTAGCCTGGTCATCTTTTGCTTTGCATCTGATATCCATTCATGAGTGAGTAATACCATGTTTGTTTTTCTTAGCTATTTATTATGTTAATTTGGAACAAGCCTTCTTTAAATGTTTTCACATGCTATTTCAGAGTCTTCTTGTGTGTTTTCTTCAGAAAACAAAAGCACACTTTTTCTTTTTTCTCAACTGTGGCCAGTGTGCTTTTCAGGATTTAGATCAAAGGTGTCAACATCAAGGAAGTTTTTCTCTGGACCACTCTTCCCAAGTTTGAGTGGATGCATTCTTGGGTCACTGATTATCATAGCACTATGGCAATACATGCCTGCCTTTTCTATCTCAGCTTGCCATGTCTATATACTGGTCCAGCAGTTACTATAATATTACGCCTCTGACTCAAATATTTGGAAAGCAGCTGCTGGGTATCTGAGAGATTCTGGACATACAGAAACTTCTGGCTACAAGTAGCACCCAATGTGGGGCATGAATCCACAACCCTGAGATTAAGAGTCTCATGCTCTGCCACTGATTGGAGCCAAAGGCATCTGGAGACAGTTGGATTGCAAAGAAGGCTCTGCCTTGCTCTCACTGTAGCAAAAAGACCAGGAAAATGTCAACCCCATAGAAGGAGGCACCAGCCCAGCAGCTATGGGCTCAGGTGGTGATAAAGGCCAGGAATGTGAAACCCTTCAGCAGAGACTCAAGACTCTGCTGGTTTGTGCCTCTTAAAGGCCTTCCTATAAATGACGAACATGTCACTGTTGGTCCTTCATGGAAAGTAAACAGTAAACAGTAAAAAGCCTGCCTTTATTTACTATTCATATGGGTGAAGCAGAAGAGACCCAAAAGAGGCCGCTGAGCACAAAGAAACACAGTGTTAAGATGCCCTGGCTTTCAGTGCAATGGTCTCTTTGCCCTGAGCAAGAAAACCCCTGGTACCTCTTGATTATCCAATAGATGGTAGTTTTGAATCATCACATGCTATGGATACATCTATTGTCTTAGAAGACAAGAAACCAGTGGGTGTTAATGAAGTACCTGACTATATTAACACATATTTAATAGAGGTTAAATGTAAACCTAAAGTGGGTTATATGAAGAAACTAATCAGATGCAAAGGAAGCAAGATGAGAATACTGCAATAAAAAGGGGTATCAAGCCATTAAACATAAATAAGAATAATGGATTAATTTAAGTAAAAGAGCTAGATAGTAACAAGCCTGAGCTACTGGCCCAGAGTTACAATAATATTAAGCCTCCAATTCAATTATTTGGGAAGTGGCTCCTGGGTATTTGAGAGATTCTGGAGACACAGAAACACCTGACTATATCCATATTTTGCTAAGGGACCATTAAATTCATAAGATAGCTTCAAACAGTAAAAAAAAAAAATCAGAATGCATATTATATGAAGGGCAGGCCCAGAGAAAAATATACAGATGCCAGCTGTGACTGCCATATAGCTTTTGAATTAAAACAGAATTGAAAAATGTATGGAAAGCTATTAATGAGTTCAACAAATGTTCATATAGTTAATTGGAATCATGTGGAACTATCTTCAGTTTTGCATATTTAATAAATTTCTTTAATTTTTTTGCTATTTGCTAAAAGTAAAAGAATTAAAAACATGAAAAAACCCCAAACACAAAAAGGTTTCTGGCATATTAACTCAATACTTTCTGGAAACAGAACAGAGCCAGCTTTGTAAAACACAGGGCATGGTGTTTGTATTCATCTTATTTTTCATGTTTCCAGATGGCATCTGAACTGGGAATCCCCTGGTTGGTTATAAGGATACCAAATAATAACATTTTGTATTGTTGTAGTATTTTCTCCTTTAAAAGACATCTATATACAAAAAGTCTTTTATGCTAAAAATGGAGAATATTTAGATAAAATAGAAAAGTGTCACTCTTAAAGTTCACACAAATACCAATTTGATTCAGGTAAGTTCAAGTCAGTTGCTACCTTCAGGAGCTATACATTGCTCTTTCTTGATAATAGAGAAATGAGCCTGGTGTTCAAGAGTATGTCATCAGGGCCATGGAAACAGGCCAAGTGGCTGGTCTCTGGGCCACAGAAACCACCTTTACCAGTAACAAGAGAGAAGCTCATTGAATGTTTGGTAAACTTATTTCAGAAGGGAGAAAATGCTATGTTCTTTATTGATTATTATTGAAATTATCATCTCCCCACAAATCTCATTCTCAGCCAGCACGTCTATTAGACTCCTCACAGGGAGAGGGTGCCTATTGCAGCTGGAGAACCATACTGGACCCAGGATTACTTTGACAGGCCAAGCCACCGATAGTCATGTTTTCCGGAAGCAAAGAGGAATAATTTGGATGAACTGCTGTTAACTGAAACGCAATCTGAATCCTTGGGGTGCTGCTTTTGAGCCCACCTCCCAGTGACAGGTCACCAATCTGTTTTTACTAGGTTGCCTGGGTAAATTGTGTGATGTGAAGGTGTATAAGAAGATACACTATGATTTCAAGATAACTCAAGCAGAGTAAGTACATAGAAAATTTAATTTGAAATAACTTAAAATGTTTGGGTTTGATCTCAAATTAATTCAGGTATACAGAAATAACTGAAAATGTATACACATGTACATGTGTATGCATACAAACATCTCCATATAATTTCATACAGGTACACATGTATTAAAATTTCATGTATAAATCCTCAAGAGATATGTATTTAAGATATGTATAGGTTCAAGACATAGGGATTATATATCTCTATAGATATAGCTTTATCTATTCACATAAAGATATATATCCATCTTTACTCAGAGATGGAATTTTCTAATTTTACTCAGCACATTCTTTGGAAAGCTTAACCCACAAAGAGGTACACTAATCACACATGACACAGAATTCCAGAGTTATTCCTCTGTGGTAAAAAATTATTTCTATTCTTCCTCTTATAGTTCCTGTGGTTTCCTTTAAAGTTCTTTACTTTGAGTATGAAACTCACTTTCACATGGGAAATAATTCTGAGCTGGAGTAACCTGAGTACACACTTCAGCCTATATTGTGTCTTCGGGTAGACATATAAACTAAAGATGTAAGAAAGATAGACCCCTTTGCTTAAAAGGTTGCATTTGTCAATTCCTGGGGTCTAAAAATCATGAAGTGATTCTTTTACAAATAATCAGTTGATTAGGTAAAGTAGTCACACACCGTTAAGTTTTCAACTCTCTCATATTTTTTTACTCTAAAGCAAGAGTGGCTGAAGGAGAAAAGCAAGTGTGTGTGTGTGTGTGTGTGTGTGTGTGTGTGGCATCCCAGCAGAGTGTGTGTGTGTTGTGTGTGTGTGTGTAGGGGCAGTGAGGGATGGGAGGGGACTCTGTGAGTGGGACCATCCCAGCAGTGTGTGTGTGTGGGGGGGTGGGGACTCTGTGGGTGGGGCCATCCCAGCAGAGAGAGAGAGAGAGAAAGAGAGAGAGGTGGGGGTGGGGACTCTGTGGGTGCGGCCATCCCAGCAGTGTGTGTTTTCAGCAGATCACTTTGTAAAAGTTTTCTGAAGCATAACACTTCAACACAAACTCAAAATCTTACATTCCTAGCAGACAGAGAAGCTCCTCTTAGGGTTTCCCAAATCCCTCACACCTTCACTTTTGTGTGGCCAAACACAATGTTAAATATCCATAATTTCAATCTTTTAACATGTTGTTATATCATGACAAACATGCCAATTTCAATCCCTATGTGGGTTTTCCCATGTGTACTTATAGCCAGAAGGCTGAGGAATGATACATTTTCCCACTTAAAATCAACCACTCAGACCCCCAAAGAACCTGAGCACTTATTGCCATAGGGATTTACTGAGAAGGAATATATATATATGCTGTAGCTGTATATATAAAAGTATTTTTGATTCACTAACTGCCTTTGTCATTTGTACACATCTTGGAGAAGGTGTTTATCTTGGTTTGACCAAGGTGCTCATAACATAATATCTGAGCTATGGGGGATTTATTTATTTGAAAGAATGAAAATTTTATATCTTAATCTATAAAGACTTCTTTACATGGATAAATTAGATAATGCAAAAAATTAGGAGACTATGTAAACTCAAGTTCTGAGGTATTCCAAAGGTGCAGCGTCAGCAGGGTTCTGCCAGTCTTGCACCGCAGAGCTCCTGCTGTCTGCGGCTACATCTGGAGAAACACCGTGGAGAGTGAGTTAAAAGCCCTTTGGGAAAGGTGAGGCTTCCAGCAGTTCAAAGCAGACTCAAGGAAGAAGAGAGATAAAGCAACATCTGCATGTCTTTGTATAGCAACATTTTCCCCTTAAAGGTTGTTAAGTTTTTTAGTCTTAAACACGCTCACTGTTATGGGGGCACATTCTTGTCTATGTAACTTCTCTTTCCAGAGAAACGTTTTCTGTTTTTAAATTCTAAGAAAATATGATGTTTTCAAATTAGATTTTCCATGCTGTGTTTACTTTTACAGATGTGTTTAGTTCTGAAACTGTGGCTTCCTATATTCTGGGTAGAATATATATATACTCTGAGAAACCTTTACACGCAACTCAGACACCATCAATCTTGACATTGCTCTGTGACCCCCTCAATTCTCACAGCTTTTTGCTTCCATTAACTAGAAATCCTGCATTCTCTTTATGTATCTAACTTGTATGGCTAAAAATCTGAGAAACTGACCCATTATCACATTTCCTGAATAGCCATGTTTTATAAGTCTTTAAAGCTTTATCGCTTTTTTTTTTTTCTTCTGGTACTTCAATAGGTTATCCTCCCTGCACACAAGAACTAAGGATTCCCAGGAAACAGGTCTGTGCAATGCATATATCAGAAACACACAGGCCACATATGACATTCACTCAAGGGGCAAATCAGTAATGAGTCATACAAACATACATACATGTGCAAATACACAGTTAACAGCAAATTACTTTAGCTTCTAATATCCTGAATATCAAAACTGAGCTGAGATAGCTCTTGTGACATTTAGCATGGAAACTCCAGATCACAATTTATGATGAAGTATCTTCAGATTACATCTCGTGAGTTTCGTATTGCACAACAAAGCACCATGCTGAGTATCATACCAAAGGTCTGAAACAGATAGAAACACTCATTAGCACCATTCACATGTGGACTGGAGAAAAAGATTAGCAAATGGTAGCAGTGTCTAGCCCAAGTCACTAAATAATCATAAACAACTTACACTGGTTGCAAATGACATTTTCATAAATTCTTTAAGGATGGCTGTAGGACTTATGTGTCAACCATGCTGAATAACAGAAGATAAGTCTATTTGAAGAAAGGGCTCTGTTTCTCACTTACCATTTTTTTAACAGTTATGAAAGATTGGTACATTTCTGATTTTTGAATTTTATATTTCAGGTGAATCTCAGATTTATTTTATATATTCAGAAAAATTATGTCCTTAATTTCTTAGGTAAATGTGCTTATGGCCTAACTGTCAGAAAAGCTTTAGTTTCTACAGCAGTGGAACCCTGATAATAGTGGACTTCTCTTCATTCTTGGTTTATTTCTATGCAAATGGCACATAACTGTTTAACTCAGTAGTTCTACCAAAACTTGAACGGAAGTAATTGAACTATAATATTCCTGATTTCTTCTGTCTCTTGGATAATTCTCTGGGAAGCCAAATACCTGGTCAGAACTATTTTCCCTCTGATTTGAAGAGACTAGCCAAAGGTCCTGTTTGTCCTCAGTCATTAGCCCTAAAGTCTACAGCCAGAGAAAACCTGTCTGTGGGTGCCTCTAAATGACTGATAATGGTCACTTTTACAATTTGGTGCCATGATCCTGATTCTCTCCTCAATCCTGTCCTAAGACAGACTAGGATCTGTGAATGTTCAACACATCAAGACAGGAGTAATGAGTTGTTCTGGCAGGGCAAAGGCAGACAGAGCTAAGGGCTCAGCCAGCAAAGATTTCAGGTCTGTGGCTGACAGGATCCAGTGCCAATGTATGTCTGGGGAGACACCTAATGGGCATTTGGCTAAGTGATAACAGTGCAGTCCTTCCCTGGAAGAACTCAGAAAGAAACTCCTGGGGTACTGACTCAAGATAGGCAAGCAAGGGGACTCCCCCTTTTTTAAGGCTACAAGTTTGGATGTGACATTATCACCTCATCGTGGGTATAGTCTGAGGGGTGCCCTCTGAGAGATTCCTTCACTCTCAGCTTACAGAGGTCACAAGTCAGAGTCAGGGCTGTCTGCTTCTGTTGAGACTGCCTAATTGTTAGGACAGTCTACCTGATACCTCCATTATGTGGAATGTTTTCAAACTGCTTGTGCCGGCTACTTTTATGTCAGCTTGACACAAGCTAGAGTTATCTGAGAGGAAGGAACCTCCAATTGAGAAAATGCTCCATAAGACCTTGTAGGGCATTTTCTTAATTAGTGATTGATGGGGGAAGGCCCAGCCTACTGTGGATAGTGCTACTCCTGGGCTGGTGGTCCTGGGTTCTTTTTTTTTTTTAAAAAAAAAAACTTTATTTATTTATTTGCCTTGGTGTTTTCCTGGAACTGGAACTACAGACAGTTGTTAGCTGCCATGTGGGTGCTGGGAATCGAACCCGGGTCCTCTGGAAGAGCAGACGGTGCTCTTAACCGCTGAGCCATCTCTCCAGCCCCCCTTTTTTTTTAAAAAAAAAATATTTTAAACACATTTATTTACTGGAACTGGAACTACAGACAGTTGTTAGCTGCCATGTGGGCGCTGGGAATCGAACCCGGGTCCTCTGGAAGAGCAGACGGTGCTCTTAACCGCTGAGCCATCTCTCCAGCCCCCCTTTTTTTTTAAAAAAAAAATATTTTAAACACATTTATTTACTGGAACTGGAACTACAGACAGTTGTTAGCTGCCATGTGGGCGCTGGGAATCGAACCCGGGTCCTTTGGAAGAGCAGACGGTGCTCTTAACCGCTGAGCCATCTCTCCAGCCCGGTCCTGAGTTCTATAAGTAGCTGAGCAAGCCATGAGGAACAAACCAATAAGCAGCTCTCCTCCGTGGCCTCTGCATCATCTCCTGCTTCCAGGTTCCTGCCCTGTTTGAGTTCCTGTCCTGACCTCAATGGTGATAAATGGTGAGGGGGACCTGTAAGCCCAAACCCTGCCCTCCCCAAGCTGCTTCGGTCATGGCGTTTTGTCACAACCACAGTAACTCTAAGACACCTCTTTAGGACCATCACTGGAGAGCTGTAGAGCCCCATAGCATAGGGAGGACCTGTCAGCTCTCCTCAGATTTGGAGGGCCCCAGCATAGTATTTCTAGCCACTGTCTCACTCTGTGTTCTGGATACAGAGAAGGAGAAAAGTGCTTGGGTAACCTCTAAGAACTACCAGTTCTTAGATTTCCTCAATATCCTTGCAGCCTGTGTGTAGACCACGAGTTAATCTACACATAGGCTAGTAAGTACATTCTATCTTAATATTAGCAACTACTGCAGAAATTCTGGCTAATGGGAGCCACCTCTTCCGGGGTTCTGACTCCAATCTTTCCAGCCTTTCTTTACCCATTTCACCACAGGTGCTTCCTGTCTTGAAGACATCTGAAGCCCAGTCTCTCAGACAAGCACACAAAACCTTCCATTATGTGGATCTGAAACCCTCCTGGCCTCTCTCACTGCTGTTCAAGGCTACCAATTCTCCCTATATAAATTTAAAAATAAAATAAGGTTTCCTGTAGCCAGCCCAGGCATATTTCAGACTCACTACATAGCAGGAGATGATCTTGAACTTCTGATGCTTTTGCCACCACCTCCTAAGTGACAGGACCACAGGTGTGTGCAGTCCTGCAGATTGAGCCCAGGGCTCTGTATATGCCAGAAAAACACTTTAACAGCAAGGCCATTCTCCCAGCCTCTCCTCCACACACACTTATGCTTTTAAAGGACTGAGCCGCCAACAGATGCTGCATGCAGCAAGCTCCATTCCTTTTCTTATGGCATTCTCTTTGCCTGAATTCTGGATTTGCTCATAATCAAAATATATAGAAAGATGGTACTTATTAAATGCAAAACATTCAGATTTTATGTAAATTATTTGTAACAACAGGTTAGAGGTAGTACCCTTTTGACCATAATAACCTTCTAAGGCTGGCATGTTTAAAATTCACATTCTACAAATAAGAAAATTGAAGCCTAGAGAAATTAGAAACTCCTTCAGTCTCAGGGCTTCTAAGGAAGTAATGGGGCCAAGAGGTGAATCCAGTTTGTATGATACCAGTGCTTGCCCTATGCTTCCTGTTCAATGCATAGATGAAGAGACTAATTTGCTATCATGTTCCTGAGAATTGAAATCATTTCCCGAGGTCATGACCGGCAGGCTTACATGGGAAGTTATTGCAGTGATACACTCGAGGTCATAATTAGGTGGATACTGGAATTTGTATCATGTTTTTACAAAGTTACTACTGATGTATGTAATTAGCTTTGCCCTTAGTAGATGTGCTGTAAATGAAAGTTTTTTTTCCCATTTTGAGAATTCTCACTTAAGATGCTGCCATCTCCAATGTGAAGAGAAATAAGATGTAAAGTTCTAATGCTTACCAGAAGTAAAAAAATAAAAACATTACATTCCAGAGCTTTCTTACCGTGAGACCCGCAATCCCAATACCAACAATTCCAATGAGCTGGAGCTTAACACTGATTATGGTTTCAATTTTGTCGATGCAATTCTGTTTTGAAAAAAAAAGTTAATAGTAAAAACTAATTGTGTGACTCATCCATCCCCTGACCCAGTGTTTCCATTTTCTAAGATGGGTATGCAAGTTCATCCATGTCAGCTTCTGCTCATATGTAACCCATCCCTCATGGATAACGTCCACTGACAAATGTAAAGCAGAACTGTAGTGTTGGAATAAATGCAAACCTCCCTTTGGTGCCATTACCCTGTTGGGCCAGTGGTCTGCTGCAGCGCTCTAAAACGTAGCTCACAAAGCTGTTTCTAGGGGACTTCAGCCATTCTAAAACTTGAGGCCTTTTCTTACTTTCAGCAAAGAAAGATAAAAATATTCTCTAAATAATAACTCCCTATTGTCATTCACAGTTTAAAAGGCATTTGATCTACTTATTAGGAGACTAAAAAGTCTACATGGAACCATATAAATTATGCAAAGTCAATACTTAGGATAACCAGGTCTTGAGAATCAGAAGATCATTTCCTCCAGTGTGAGCCGAGCTGTGGGCTCCTATCCTTGACCCATAAGAGATCTGTGACACATGAGTTTAAAGAACCTTCATAGACAAGGAGGGTATTGGGCAGGGAGTAGGGGGAACCATCTCTGACCATTAGTAGTTTCCCAGTGCCAAAAGCTTCCGGTTGGAGTCTTTTTATGTAGCGGTGCACTGTCAGGCCAGTGCATCCTCAGTGTACACAGATCCTTAGCAGCCTCTGATACCCACACAAGTCACTTTCATGTCTCCCGCTATAATTAGGTGGATACTGGGATGGTTCTGCAGATCTCAGATCATGGACTGCTGGATGTGGAGCAGTGAGCCACAGCTATAGCTTCCCCTCTCTAGAAGCTTGGCAGGGCAACTGCAGGCTCATAGAAGAACGACAATCACTCTGGTGAAAGCCGGGAGCACTGCTGGCCACAGCAGCTTCCTGACATAGCAGAGAAGACCGGAGTTAATGGGAAGGACTCCTGGTATCCCTCCCTTTACCTGGACGTGGAGACACTGCCTGCCTTCGCTGTTGGGCACTGTTTCAGATAGTGAGCACACAAAAGCTCAAAGTTTTCCTTTGCAATTTCTGTTCCTTTCCTCACAGCTAGCGAAGTGCCCTTCTCTGTAGACAGTTGGGTCTGGGTCTCACTCCCTCTCATCTCTCAGGGAGCTGGCCAGTCACCCTCTTTCCTTCCTATACATGAGCCTCTTTCTCCCCACTAACATTTCCACTGGCCAAATGATGTCACACTCAATTTTTTCATTCCAAAGCAAGCAAAGCAGCCCATTCTCTGCCTTCTTCCAGCCCTGCATCCTCCTCCAGCCCTGCCGTCCTCCCTGCCATCCTCCTCCAGCCCTGCCGTCCTCCC
>PVIH01021319.1:16627-30135 GCA_004025045.1 Sigmodon hispidus | reverse complement strand
TGAAAAAAAAAATTCAGAGGGAAAGATGAACACAAAGAAAATATAGGTGTAGCAATCTTATTTGTATTTCTTCCCTTGATAAGCCATGCCTATCATTCTTATCCTCTGTATAGTTATTGTTAACTCTTCCACATTTTAAATTCTTTTTACTGTGTTTTTTTTTGATAAATACAAAATAAAGAAGGAAGAAAAAAAATCTTATATTAATTATATGCTGTTTGGCCTATGGCTCAGGCATATTACTTGCTAACTCTTACTCTTAAACTAACCCATAATTAGCCAAGTGCCTTAGTATCTTTTCTCAGAACAATATTTTTGTCTTCTTCCCTCTATGTCTGCCTAGCATGTCTGCTCTACTCTTCCTCTGCCAAGAGTTTTCTTAGGCTGGTGGCCCCACCCATACTTCCTGTCTGTCTTTTAGCCAATCAGTGTTTTAAACCAGTAGGAGGGACAAATATTTACAAGAGCATCATCCCATAGCAGCTATGTTGGGATTCACTCAGTGTTGTGCCTCCTTTAGGCTTGGGCAAAAATAACAGACTATTCCTTAGTTTTTCAGAAGCACCCTGGACAGTTTTGTTGCCCTGATCTTCTGTTTTTTGCCTTTTGGTCCCTCCCTCTTTGCCCCAACATCTGACAAGCACTGGTCTCTCACCATCTCTGCAGTTCTGTCATTCCTTAAATGTCACAGGATTGAAATTCTACATATGGTTGGCTGCCCAGCTTGGCATCTTTTATTTGGTAGAAGGCATTGAAGCTCCTCTTGGAGTGCATGTATTGGTCACTCTTTTTAGTGCTGGGTTGTATTCTATTATGTAGATAATCAGGATCATTTGTATGTTTACTTTCAGGAAGTAACTTAGATGCCTCAGATAAACCTACTATATATATTTATGTACAGTGTTTTGTGTGGACCTGAGATCTTAACTGAGATCCTATAAACACTAAGGATTAAGATTACTGAATCCTACAGCAAGAATATGTTTTGTAAGAAATTGCTTCCAAAAGCAACTATACCATGTTTTATTATCAAAATAAATGAGGATGCTTGTGTGTGTTGCATGCACTTGGTATTGTCAATGTTGATTTAGGCCATTCTATTAACTAAGCAGCAGTAGCTCACTGTTTTTTAATTTGCCACTACCCAAAGACCCATATAAAACATGTTTCATTTTCTTGTTTGACTTTTGTGTGTCTTCAGTGAGTTAGATGTTTAGAAATCTTATCAAATCTTCAATCTGGTTATTTTTTTTCTTATTCTGAGATTGGGGACAGTAATCATGTCTTTGAGAGTTTCAGGTTTCATACTGTTTTGATAACATTCACACACACCTCAACTCTTCTCAGATACACTCCCTTTCCCTATCCAACAAACTTTGTTTTCTTTTTTTTTAGAAATAAATTAATTTAAAAGAGGGGAAATATGATTAAATGTACAAGTAAATATGCTTAAATATGGTAGCTATGAAGAAATGTCCATCTATGTCACTGTATCTAGATACATCTAGGCATACACAGAGGAGATGATGCCGTGCTGAAGATAACAGCAATGAGGAGCTGCCTGTGTCCTGAAGGGTGAGGTGTTGGCATTTGGTATATGGGAAACTGGGAAAGTGTGTGTATAAGAGCAGGCTTATACAGCTGAGATTAAATAAGACCTTGTTTCTTCTCCTACTCATTTTTTAAAAGATTTATCTTACTTTTGATTGTGTATCTATCTGAGTGTATGTGTGCAATTCCAGTGAAGGTCTGAATCAAGCACTAGATACCTGGGAAGTGGAGTTAGGAGCACTTGCAAGCTGCCTAAAATGGGTGCTGGGACCCAAAGGGTCATCTAGAGGAAGACACTTGTTGGGCTCATAAGCATGTTAAGATTTTTGTCATTTTGATAATAATTTAAAAGTAATGAGATCCTTGATTTGCTTAATATACTGCATAACTGCTCTGCACAAGCAGACAAACCTTCTTGGTTTTTATTGTTATGGTTTATTGTTGTTTTCCATCTCTCCAGTAAGGAGAAATATTCAAATATCATTTGTCTGTCCAAGACAGCCTGACACACCAGTGAATCTTCCATCACAAAGCTGACTTTTATTTATATATAATAAAGGAACAAATGTTCTGTTCTGTAGAGAATAGGTAATATTTTGATTTAAATTAACCTGGTTTTAAAAATGGCTAAATGGTGCTTTAGTCTTCCCCAGGCTGGGCAATGACTACATGTTAGTGATTACCCACGCAAAGAGCATCTGGCCCCAGCTACCCCAGCTGCTGAGCAGCAATCCCCCAAGCCTCAGTGCCCTGCGAGGCCAGGAGGCAAAGCTTCATTTATTTAGCATATCTGTGAAACACAGCCTCTGAGTATGCCTACTTACTGTAGCTAAGCAGCAGTATCCGAGATGGCACCCAGCCCTGGAGCCCAGTGTACAGCTTTGCCCATCTTTACATCCTTAACAACAGTACAGCTCAGCCAGAAGATAACCCACTGCCTGATCAGACACAGTCACAGAGCCCAGGAAGCACTCCACCTAAAGGCAGAGGCCAGCCAGATCATAGTGCATGTCAGAGCACAGCCAGCAGCTGCACTGTGCCCTCAGAACACAGGTGACAGAGCTCAATTGCAAAACATGACCCCAAGACCCACTTGTCTAGTGTTTCTGCTAGGTGGTCCATTCAGAATCCAGGTCAGATGACATACATATCAAAGGCCAACTGTCACGAAAGAGCAGCTGCAGAGACGGAAGTGGATGTCCATTTCATCAAATGTGCATGTCAATCTAAGAACATGGGACTATAAAAACCAGAGAAATATAAAACCACCAAAGGAGACTAAGGATGTTCCAGACCAAGAGAAGTGCAGGCTACAGAATGATTAACTGAAAATTCTAAGTAAACATCCTAAAGCCTTGAGAAGCTTCATGCAGTTCCAAGAAAATTAGAAAAATTAAAAAAAAAAAAAAATGAGTGAGAGGCTGGAGAGATGACTCAGAGTGCAAAAGTACTTGCTGTTTTCCTAAAGGACCCAAGTTCAATTCCAGAAGTCACAGCAGGTAGTTCACAACTGCCTGTAATTCCACCTCTATGGGATCCAATGCCCTCTTCTGATCTCTGCAAGCACCTACACGTATGTGACATGCTCAAATAACATAAATAAATCTTTTCTTACAAAAATTAGGCATAATGTGGAAAACAATTTTTCAACAGGTTAAAACTTGACAAAGAAATAGGTGCTATCAGACTATCCAATAAACAAATAAATCCTACCAATCAAAGAACACAGAGGCCAGCAAGATGGCCAAGCAGTTAAAGGTACTTGCCACCAACCCTGTTTACCTGAGTTCAATCCCTAGGAACCATGTGGCAGAAGGAGAGAACCCATCCTCAAAAATTCCTCTGACCTCTATATGCCATGACATATGCACGCAAACACACACACACACACACACACACACACACACACACACACACACGCACGCACACACTCCAGATAAATAATGCAGTTTAAATTGTTTAAAAGAATACAGTACTGACCTACAATATTAATAGAAAGTTTCAACAGTAGGCCTGATAAATTACATAAAGAATAAATGAGCTCAAAGGACAGAACTAGCAACTGCATAGTTCAAAACTTTTCAGAGAACAAATTTCAAATGTTCCACCACAAAAAACGGATGAGGCAACAGATATTGTAATCATTTAATCATTTAAATGAAGATTTAATCATTCTCCAGCATGTGCATGTCAGCAATGCTGCTGTACTTTGTAAACATACACAATGCTGTATTGTTTATGGGGTAGGTCCAAGGGCATGAGAATTTCACAACTTGAAAGTAGAGGTCAGAGAACCTCTCCTTCCATCACGTGGATCCCAGGGATTGAACCAAGGTTGTCATCAATCCTGAGGGCAAACGGCTTTATGTTATTCTACTGTCTTTACCATCCACACCTTTCTCATAAACAATACTGAGCCAGTAGGTGAATCAGCACATGTATGCTGAGCAGTTGTTTCTGGATCAATAGAAACTGATAAAAAGAAAGATACAGGCTCAAACATCAAGAGCTTCAACACTGTGAAGATTGAGCTCATGTAACATTACAGAGACGTACCACCACACACAACTGTGCACACTAGGTGTCCCTGAGCGGTAATGAGAAAAGAAAACTCTTCACTTTCAGAGTTGCACAGAGCAGCTTAATGAAGGAGTTTGCTGTGAGGGAGGAGGAAAACCTGTGGGACCGTCCCCATGTTCACACTATCTAGCTGTAGGGTTTTTAATGAGCTTTTGCATCTATCCAGCTTTTCATTCTCATGTCTGGGAAAGAAGGTAGATTCATATGGCTTGCACATCCCCAACATCATTGTCATCACTGGTAAGAAGGGTGCATGTGTTGGAAGGATGGCTTTTGTACTAGCACGTGCATATAAGTACAAAGAAGCATAATGATATGTGCGCACACATGTGCACACACACATACAAATAAATGTTTAAAAACTTTAATCAAAAATTTAAATAGTCAGTCATGGTAGCACACATCTTTAATCCTAGTACTCAGAAAACAGAGGCAAGTAGATTTTTATGAACTTGAGGTCAGTCTGATCTACACAGAGCTCTAGGTCATCTAGGGCTATATAGAGAAATCCTGTCTTAACCAGAAATAACAATTAAAACATTTTAATGGGTACATAAGCAGCCTACAAGGAATGACATTTGCAGTGTGGGATGAGAAGGGGTTTGAACTGGACTAAGAGTAAAAGAAACCAACGAGTTAACAGACAAGAATATTCTGTAAGGTGCTCAGGATTGAGAACATACATGACATTTAGGTGTTGTTGAGTAAGTCCACGTATGTGAATGAATACCTGATCTCCAGTTGGTAGGGCTGCTTGGAAAGGTTGTAGAAACTTTAGGAGGTGGAGTCCTCCTGGAGGAAGCGAGTCACTGGGGGGGGGGGTCTTGGGTTTTATGGCCTGTCTCTGCTTCCTTGTTCTTACTCTGCTTCTTGGCTGCAGATTCAATGTGACCAGCAGCCTCCTCCTCCTCCTCCTCCTGCACTATGCCTTCCCTGTCATAAAGGACTATATCCCTTACAATTCTGAGCCCAAAACACCCTTCCTCCCTTAAACTGCTTATTGTCACAGCAGCAAAAAAGGAACTGATAATAATTAGGAATACCCGAAAATTCCACCACTGTAAAGAGAGGTTTGTGACCCATCCATCTGATGATCCAGACCCACAGCCCTGCAGTCTCAAACCAACTAGCCCCAAATAACCACACAAATACTTTTATTAATTTCATGCTCTCTGGCCTATAGCTCAGGCATATTGTTAGCTAGCTCTTGCATCTTAATTCAACTCATTTCCATTAATCTGTCTTGCCACGTGGCCTGTAGCTTACCTGTGTTACTTTTACCTGTTGATTCCTATGTAGCTGGACAGTCTCTCTTTTTACTCTGCCCTCCTTCCCCTATCTATGCTCCAATTTCTCTGCCTACTTCTAAGATGCCTGCCATATGCCAAGATAGTTCCTTTATTCACAGCATACAGAAAGACATCACACCTCCCCTCACCTCTGCTACTCTATTCCTGTCAGGACCTATTCAGCCAGTGGTCATACTCAGCATCCTACTTACACTGAAACTCTCTCCACAGGGATTTGGGCCCACCCTGCCTACAACAGCATTCTGTATCACCCCCACAGGGGGCCCCAGAAGCATGTGATGGCTACTGCTTACATCATGAGATGCTCAGGAGCTCAAAGAAACAAAGGGAAACTGTGGGTCTCAGGGCCTTGTGGGAAAAACAGTGACTTCATGGCTATCCCCCAGCAGGGAAAGCAGCCTGCACCTGGAGTCGGTGGAGGCTGTATAAAAAGACGTCTGTTTACTTCCTTCTTGCTACCTGTGACAGTGTCATCCTTTCCATGATTTGACTCTAAATGAAAAGATCATGCAGGTGGGGGAAGATGAGCTTGTGACAGCACTGATAATCTACCAGAGCTTCAGTGTTTGATCCAGGGGATGAAAGAGAGCTGGAAAACACGTTCTTGACAAAAAAAAATAACCATTCCTAAGCTTAAGATAATTCAATAACCCTCCTTTGTTTCAAAATAGTTGTGTGTGAGAGTGTTTATATGTGCGTACCTCTGTGTGTGTGTTTATGTGTGCATGTCTCTCTGTCTCTCTGTCTCTGTCTGTGTGTGTGTGTGTGTGTGTGTGTGTGTGTGTGTGCTACATGTGTACTGGTGCCCTTGGAGGCCTCAGTCTAACAGGCCTCCCTGGCCCACTCTCTATAACAGTTGAACACAAGAAAAACAGAAAACAGCCAGACAGGAGAGTCAGTATCCTTCAGTGTTTGCACAACTTCTCCAAATCTCTGCTGCAGCCCCCTTCCCTTCCTCACCCTCCATTTCAGCATTTGTAAACCCTGTTGTTCAGCAATTTAAACTATCCAATTAGAATGTAAGTCCCCTAGATAAGGGGCAAAGAAACCTAAATGTAGTAAAAAGTCCGTTCTTGGTTATTTATCTATGTTTTGAAGAAAAATTCCCAAGAGATGTTCTAGAACGGAATAAACTACTTCCTGCAGAAGAGCCCCGATGTCCCATTTCTCTGATCAGGAAGCTGCAAAAAGAGGCCATCGGCTCCCCTAGAACTGGAGTTACACATGGTTATAGCACCTGAGGTAGGTGCTAGCGAGCAAACTCAGTTTCCCCTGGAAAGCAATACTTACTCTTTACTGCTAGGCTACCTCCCTAGCTGCAAGCACCTTCTTCTGGTTTGTACAAGTAATGTGTGAACCCATACTACACCGAGCCAAAGAGATTAAATACAAGTGTGAGCCTAGAGCACAAAAACAATACCAAACGTTAAGAAAATGTGTGAGGAACCAGAAGGTGAATAGAAAGCTAAGAAGAAACAAGATTTCTTAGAAGGTTGTTCATTCAGGGTCCCTGATTTCACAGGCTTCTGTAAAGGTGAAGAAAGGTATTTCACGATACCAGATGGCCTTACACCTGTACCGAGCTAGTTGTAGTTTCTCTTTAGAATCTTGTGGCTACACTCTCCTTGTTAGACTAAAGTTCACTTATTTCAATGCCTCATGGTTGAAAGAAAAAGCAGTTCAAGGACAAGAGGGAAGAGATGAGAAACTTCCTTACTATGGCTGTTTACCCTGTGGCCTCACTCCTATAGAAATAGGGGCACAGCAGTAAAGACAGAACAAATACTCTTGACTTCATAGCAGGAAAAAGGAGTCAAGAAGGAAACAACAGACTACGATGAAAAAACACATATGGATAAGACAATGGTGAGGCCCCAGAATAGAGTCACCAGGTAAGAAATTGATGGCTGACCAAAGTAAGGACATCATCTAAAGTGCACCTTGGTGGACTAACAAGTTTATTAGGATTACTTACAAGTGCGTGTGGGTGACTCAAAGGTAGCTACATCACCAAACTCCACACCATCATTGGTTATCACTCATAAAAGCTGCAACTCTGGAGTTTACTGCATAATTCAGGCAGCTCATAAGGCAAAGAGTGTCTCCTCCACGCATCTCAGCTGCTCTAAGCACCTCTTCAGCAGTCTTTTACTTGAAGAAGTAGAAGCCTGTGTGTCTTGTAAGTTTCAGGGAGTTCCAGAGATATGTGAGTTGTTTACATCCTGAGTCTTAAGGAGCCTCCCTTAGGATAAAATGCATCAACTCAGAGAAAATTGTTTCACAACTACATCCTAACATAACTTCAGATCAGTTTAAATACTCAAGTTTCAAATGAAATTAACACAAAATTATACTTTTTCTTGTTCCTTGTGCAACTTTAGATAAATAATTTAATCTTTCTGGTCGGTACTTCCCATGGATAAAAATAGAAATGAACATGTCACTGCCATCAGTGAATCACACCTTTCTTCCAGTCCTTATTGCTTCCCCATCTGGTCCCATAAGGACCAATGACCTTCTCCAGCCTTCCAAGCTTGTGAGGAAAAAAAAATAAGACAAAACCAGCTTCTGGTGAAAACAAATAAGCTCCTCCACTCCACCAGCACTGCCTTCACATGATAAACTACTTAATCATGTCCTAATGATGAACAGTCAACGTTCCCAGTGCCAGACATTGGAGGCGAAGGGTACCCTCTGTGCCCCTGTGTTAATTACTTCCTTGACTGACTCCAAGAGACACTTATTAAATTTTGAGACTCTGCCTTTCAGAGGGCACACACAAGTAAAACCAATGCCTCTGCTGCTTTCTGAATTAAGAACAAGCATGATGTCAGCCAAAGTAGAAAGGAAGAGTCTGGCTGAGGTAGGGAAAAAGCACATAGAAGTAGTCTGAATTTGTACCCATTGTCTAGAAAGCAGGAGTATTCATAACAGCAAAAAACCAGAACATATAAATTCTAAGGAAGCCTCAGCTCATTCTGGTCCATGTTATCATTATGGTGTTGGGCCACTCAGCATGCCTTCGTCTGGATTTCTTCTAAAAAATGTCACTAAGTCTACCTACCTTGTTGTTGTCATGGATAGTAAATAATCTTCTGATTAGTGCTTCATGCACAAAGTGTGAGTAATAAATGTCAGGCACCACTACTGGTGACAGTGTCATCACTGTGCTCATTACTCAGGCTAAAGCTGTCAGTATACTTTGATGATAGCTCATTTCTTAGCATCCACACAGACAATCTGAGACCAAGACAAAAGACATAACAGAAGGGAATGCCCCTCTAATTTTGTTGAGTGACACCATTGGTAATGTTGAAAACTTCCTGTTCATATGCCTTGCCATCTACGTGTCCTTCATAAGCTTTGTCACTTGAGATTTCCAAATAGAACATTTGATAGAACATTTGCCTCTGATAGAACATTTGCTAGCATGCATGAAGGCCTGTATTAGATCTCCAGGTCCTCATAAATTGTCTTCCACAGAAGAAAACTGTAATCCAACCTCTTTAGAGGTAGAAGCAGAAGGATAAGGGATTCCAAGCTAGCATCCACTACAAGGTCAAGACCAAGGTGGGCTACATGAAACCATATGAGACCATATATATGTGCTATATTTGTTTCAAAAACAAAATCTCCACTGAAAAGATTCTTCAACTCAAAAAGCAATATCTAAATTTGATTCCCAGCTCTACTACCTCCACTTCCTATCATCTTATTTCAGAGAAAAAGAAAAATTATGTTTTAACTCCTTGTTCTATAAGAATACCTATACCTCATGCTTGTTTAAGACATTACTTGCCACATCCCTAACATTTCTAGCCTGTAACAAGGACAGCACATATACTAAAGTACACTATCTCATTGGCCCCAGATACTATTCAAACTACTTTAATATAAAGCAAAAATGTGGCCTTAAGTCTTCACTTTCCACAAACATTGCTGTTATCCATGTCCACACACACACATTCAAGCACGTATACATGCATACTGTAGACCTCATGGACAGCATACACATCTAATTACCATGTAACTGACTTTATACATTGCCGTGGCAAAGTAAATAACAGAAACGTGTTTCACAAATTCTAATTGATTTTCTAATAAAAACTTGAAACTAGATATTGGGGAAAAGCTAAAAAGATCACAGAGAGAGAACCAAGCCACAGCCACTTCTCACCTAGTCAACTCCTCAGGCCAAAAGAGGAAGATCCTGGCTCCATGAATCCTCAGACTGAATATCTCTGAATCCTCAGCCAAAAGGAAAGGAACAAACTCTGTCTCCTCATGCCTTACATTCCTTTCTCTGCCAAACCATATCACTTGCTGTCTCAAACTTCCTAATGCTGGGATTAAAGGTGTGTGTTTTCCAAATTACTAGAAGCAGAGCATGGGATCCCAAGTGCTAGGATTAAAGGTATGTGCCACACCACCTGGCTCTTTTTCGCCTTGAACTCACAGAGATCCAGGTGGACCTCTTGCCTCTGCCTCCTGAGTTCTAGGATTGAAGGTATGTGTCACTACTGCCTGGCAGCTATGGCTAACTCTATGACTGGTCTTCTGATCTTTAGGCAAGCTTTATTAGATATACAAAATATCACCACAGAAACTTAAGGAAGAAAGGCTTACTTTTGGCTCAGAGTTTACAGGTATAGTTCATCATGGCAAGAAGTAATGACAACTAGCACGCATAAAGTAACTGATCACACTGTACCCTGCTTCCTAGGAAAGAAATGAATACTGATGCTCAGCTCCCTTTCTCCTTCTTATTTGGTTCAAGACCTCAGCCAATAGAGTGATGCTTATCCACACTGAGAACAGAGATACTCATCACAGCCATGCCCAGAGATTTATCTGCATGGTAGTTCTAGATCCTGTAGTCACATAGACTCAAACACATGATCTTCTAGAAGAACTCAGCCCCATATCTCTTAGGTTATCCTCTCTTAGAAGAGAAGCAATGTATACCTAGAAGAGAAGAAACACTGAGGCCAGTCTTTTGGGATGAGTGTGCTACATTCTTATCTCATTGCTATCATTTGCTGATGAAATCCCAAATCCATGTTGATGTTCACAATCAGACAGCCACCTGAGAAGTCCTATGGGTCTATGTCCTATCTCTGTCTCACCTAGGCTGGCATTACATGCCTATACCATTGGTACTTGGTTTTGTGATGGGGAAGAACACCCAGCAGACTGTGTTAGAGGACCACTCATTTATTAGAAAAAGGAAGGGGACAGTTATACCCCAGGAAGAATGGCCAGTTGGATCCATGTGGTGGAATGTTATTGGTTGTGGTATGAACTTTGAAGTTACTTCTTCATTTGAATACTCAGGAGCAGCAGGGGTCAGGGGAGTGAACCTTATAAGGTCATAACAGAAAAGAAACAAAGTCCAGTCCACAGTCAGATAAACAATAACCAGTCCTCATAGCTTTGAGGACATATGAGCTTATCAGTTGCTACATGTACTAGGGCACATGCGTACCCTAGAAATCTGCTGGGGTCTGTTAGCTCCCGAGCAAAGAAGAACAGTTAACTCCTTCGCTCTCAGGATGAGGAAGGCTAGGGTTTTAAGTATGCTTCTACCCCTTCTTAGCATCAGGCCAGTTCCACCGTACATGAGCAGTGAGGATCTGAACTCAGGCTCTCATCCTTACCCTTTAGCAACTGAGTTATCCCCCAGCCCCTGAACATGCTTTGATATTTCATTATCTTTACAATAGATCATCATGCTGGGCCTCAGATGATGTAAATGGGTTTCTTTTATGGCAGTAGTTCTCAACCTATGGGTCATAATTCTTTTCAGGGGTCAAATGACCCTTTCATAGGTGTTGCATACAGATATCCTATATATCAGATATTTTTACATTATGTTTCTTAACAGTAGCAAAATTACAGTTATGAAGTAGCAGTGGAATAATTTTATGGTTGGGTATCTCCACATCATAAGGAACTGTATTAAAGGGTCACAGTATTGGGAAGGTTGAGAAATACTGGTTTACAGTAACCCACATGTAGTTCTAAACAGTCCAGGTGCCCATCACCTTAGAGAAGGATTTGGCTGACAACAGAAATGACGTAGGAGAGAGGCCTTCTCCCTTCCCACTTCAGCAGTCACGAAGAAGCCAAAGTCCTCTCCACTGGGCTGGTTCCTTCCTTTCTAACGCTTCTCAACTCTTAGGACTTTTGAATAGCCATGGTTCTGCCTTTTAGCTACCTTGCCATCTGTAATGATGAAAGCTATGATGTTCTAGAACCATCTTCCCCAAATTCTAGGGTAATTTGTCTATTGGCCTCCTTCACTTGTCTGGTCAATCTGGAGGCAGAGAACAGGACGAGGAAATAACATTGGCCTTTACATAGCAGTATGAGAAATGAATCTTTGATTACTTATGTCCAATGGCTTAAAGTGATCATTTTCTAAAACTGTGACAAGAAAATTGAGAATTAAAGCTTGAAAAATAGATCAGATGTAAAGTGTTTGTAACTTTACAAGCATGAAGGCCTGAGTTCAAATTCCCAGAAGCCACATTTAAAAAGCATGTAATCTATGCTGTAGGGAGGCAGAGAAGAGAGAATTCCAGGGGTGTGGTTGCCAACTAGCCTAGATAACCTTTGAGCTCTAGGTGCCATGAGAGACACTGTCTCAAAAAACAAGGTGGAGAGCAACTGAGGAAGACTCTTGCCCACATACACACATGCACACATGTGCATACACATAAAACACAAACATGAACATGTACACACAAAAAAGAGGAAAGAATGGAAGAAGGAAGGGAGTGAAGAAGGGAAGGAGAGAGGGAGGAAGGGGGGAGGAAGGGGGGGGCAAATGACAGGGGACGGGGAGGAAGAGTGTGCACTAAGAGCTGCATCTGTTGGTCTGCAGCAGATGTCCTATATAGTAACATTTTTCTGTTGGCCTCATTTCTGGGTCTGTTTTATGTCCCTTCCCTTGCTTTGCCTTTTTCTTATTTCTAATATGTGATATTTTGCTGTATCTTAAGCTTCCTTGGAATACAAAGCAACACAACAAAGAATAAACAGATTCCCCCTTTGTTAGCAGAGGACTGCTTCCACTTGTGTGTCACACATAAGCACATAAGAAGATGGATAGTCAGAAATAAAATATTTAGGCCCCATGCTCCATCAGTCACCACGAGGCATTTATTGCTCACTTCTTCTGTAGCAGGGACTGCTGGGACTACAAATAAGTGTGACAAGAAGCTCCTTGTAGAATTCAGAGACAGAGGATGGGCACAGAAAGAATATTTCCAGGAATGCAGGATCGTGGATAGAAACGACCTTATGCACCAGACTGGTCATTAAAAGCCATGTCAAAGTATGAAGAATTTCGGTAGACTGAGATGAATGTAGGAAAGCCTAATAAATGGGAGAAAGGTGCAATAAACAGATGATAACAGAGCACTGAGAAAGAATTAGTCACAGAAGAAATGCACTCATGGGCTTCCAATTTTGAGCCTTATAATCATCCACAGTGGGGTGGAGGAGATGGCTCACAGGGTAAGAGGGATTACTGCATAAGCATGAAGACCTGAGTTCAAATCCCCAGCACCCAAATAAAAAGTATTGGTCTAAATACAGAGGGTTCTTTGTATAGCATTTTACAGTATTCTATCCAGCTGAAGTGGAACCTCCCCTGCTAACATGGGAGGTGACATAGAAAAATGTGTATTTTGCCAGCTGCCTCATCAGCACTGACAGCCAGTGCCTTATCAGTAACTGTTCTCTCGAGATCCTCTATGTATCCTTATCTAAAGGGATCATGATTTCCTGGAGTGCCATCTCTTTTCTAGACTTGGTCTTTGCAGAAGTCTCAGCCTTCATCCCAAGCCCAGACCAGCTTCTTCTGATGACATTGTTACTGGTGCAGAAGGTGAGCTTCATGTGTACATGTGAGTGTGGAGGTCAGACCACAGCCTCAGGTGTCATCCCTTGGGGAAGTCCATCTTGATTTTTGAGCCATCACTGACTATGGAGCAGGAGCTTGCCAAGTAAGCTGGGCTGGCTGGCTGGTAAGCCCCAAGTCCCGGTGTTCCCCCCATCCCC